>JACGAQ010003438.1:0-29078 GCA_014119065.1 Orius insidiosus
AAAATCCTTAAAAATAGAAAAGAAAGAATTATCATGAATCTTGAGACAAAAGGGTCTCTTTCCATTCCATCGACTGGGCAAATGAGGACGACCGAAGTTCCTCGGCAGACGACAAGACCACATTCTTGTATCTTCTGTCAGTTTTATATGTGTCTTCAGGATCTAAAAAAAACCATAAATTTGTAATTTATAAGCTATAAATTAAGTACCTCTAAATATTCAGTTGTGTTATCAAGTACAGTAGAGGGTCGTATCCTTTGAGGACTCCAGCTGCTTCTCGACCTCCTGAAAATTTGACTCGGATTGTTTTGTCGAGATATTTCGAAAGGTCTAAAATGCTCTCTTTCCTTTTTCTGTCCTTTTGATCTCCCGATTGATTCTGAAAAAAAATAAATGAATTCATAAAGTTAAATTACAAAAATTTCTTCTAAAAAATCCTTGGATTGATTAGAAAGCGTAGCCTCTGGAGTTGGCTACGTAAAGGGCGCCATGGCAATATGGCGAGAGCCCCCGCCTGGGTCCAACCCCCCCCCACTTGTGACAGCCAAAAAGCTAACAAGTATAAGAATAGATTAGCCAATAGGAAGAAACCTCTTGCTCATTGGTTAAATCTATCTCTTACATCATAAATCCAATTTCGGGCTCTTCTTAAATTTTTGAAAATCTGAGAGAGGGTTTGGCGTATATTAAGAAAGAAAAACTAATGAATTTTCAATAGAAGAAATTTGATAATTTTCTCTAAAAAATCCTTGGATTAATTAGAAAGGCCATCCTCTGTTGTTGGCCAACGTAAAGGGCGCCATGGCAATATGGCGAGAGCCCAACCTGGTCCAACCCCCTCCCACTGGTAACAGCCAAAAGCTAACAAGTATAGATAGATTAGCCAATAGGAAGAAGGCCTTTTTCATTGGTTAAATCTATCTCTTTTTCATCATCATGAAACGACCAATTTCAGCTCTTGAAAATTTTTGAAAATCCCTGAAGAGGGTTTGGCGTATATTACGGAAAAAAATTAATAACTTTTAAAATTAAATGGACACTGATATTCATAACTCTAATTTACCTGTTGATTCGACATTTTCTATTTTTCAACTTTTCGATGGATTTATAAAATAAAAATGCGTAGAAAAAACATAAAACGCTTCCAAAACGTTTTTTGAATACGGCAGAATTGAAACCTTTCTTACTGTTAAAATGAAAGAGTGGCAACCTAAAATTAAGTATATTTCACAGAAAAAAATCAAAAACAATATGAAATTTTAGTGTCTAATAAAAACAATGCTTTTAAAATGACTTACTTAAGTTTAGAATGTTAATTTTTTTAAATAGATATGTATTCATTAAAAAAATGGAGGGAAACGTTGGGCTTGGAGGGAAACAAACTAAAAGAGGTTTCGTTCGATTTTATCTTTGAATTACAACATTGAAATATATTGTTTTTCTAAAATAAATTGATTTTAATTTAGCTATTTCTCAAGTTTTCTTATTTCATTTGGAAATATGTCGAAGGTATTTTAATCATGATGTTTTCTTTTTTTTAAATATTCATTTGACTTCCTCAAAGAGAAGTTTTTGTCCCTCTTTTAATAATATACATTTTAAGGATATCAGAGAGTTTTTCGCCTTCGTCGACGTCGAAGCCAAAGAAGGCAGTGGAGTCTCCAAATGTGGAGCGAAGAAAGTAAAGAATGGGCGGAAAAGAGCGCTGGTGGTCGACTCAGATGATGACGAGAGAGATACTTTCAAATCTCCCAAAAAAGTTAAACAGAAAGGTATTCAGTCCCTGAGTTGGGCGTATTCATATTGCAGAAGTATTCGTAATGCGCAGAAGGATTTGGACGGTGACTTCAGAATTGGAGGACAAACAATTTGAACGACGTCGAATTCGACTTCCAAATCCTTCTGCGCTCCAGGAGTTTCAGACTGTTCGAACTAAATGAGTTTAAATATGCCCCAATCTTTTAGCATCGCTACTATATACTTTTTATCTCTGATTTTAGAAACACCCAAATCTAAGAAAAGTCCGAAAGATGAAACTTCGAAATATTTCAAAGAAGACAAAGGATCTTCCAGAACTTTTTTCGGCTCTCAACCCATCAAACAGATCAAACCCGTCATAAAAAGCCGGAAAAAACCCCCGATGTCAGTCTTTTAGATTTAGACGATGACGTTTTTGCCCTTGATTTTACAGAACTGCCTCAAAATGACAAGAAACAGGTATTAAATTTTTTTCTTCTATTTTTTAAAATAAATTTTAGGAAAAAAAGAGTTTCTCCTATTGTATCACCGAAGAAATCGCCGCTGAAATCGCCATCGAAAAGATCTCCTGCTAAAATGAATTCTCCACCTAAAGGCTGCCAACCTTTAAACTTTGTTTCAATAAAAAAGGCACCATTTGATAGCCCTTCAAAATCTCCAATTAAACCTAAAAATGAAGTGATAGCAAGTCCACCAAAATCTTCAAAAGAAAAAGATGTCAAACGTAAACTTTCTCCAGAGAAAAAATCGGGATTCGAAAATGGCAATTCTGATTCAAAAAAAGCTAAAAAAGATTTATTCTCTGAAAAGATTAAGGAAATTCAAAAAGAAAAACCTCTTAATATTGAATCTCTTAAAAATAGGTCTTCTATTGGTAGACCTGCAAAGTCTATGCTGCACCTAAAGATTCTATTAAAAAGAGAATTTTGAAAAGTCTGAACTTTGGGTTGATAAATACCGTCCTACGTCGTTGAAGAACCTCATTGGCCTTCAAGGAGACAAAAGTGTCCCCAAAAAGCTGTAAACTGGCTTAAAAATTGGGAGAAAATCACTCAGGGAATAAAAAACTGACTCGTCCTGGTAAATATTGTGTTTCTTACCAAAAACTATTTTTCTTTTAAGGCAATTGGGTCAAAGATTATGATGGAGCGTTTTTTAAAGCGGCCCTTCTTTCGGGGCCGCCTGGAGTAGGAAAGACGACCACCGCTCATTTAGCTTGTAAAGAACTCAATTTAGACTTTGTTGAGTACAACGCATCTTGCACCAGAAGTAAAAGGATGCTCCATGATGAAATAACTGAACTTTTGTCCAGCCAATCGCTTTCAAGTTATGCCAAAGGTAAATTATCTTCTTTCTCTTCTGTCCAAACATCATTTTTTAACCTCCTTAAAGAAGTTACTGTGATACCCTCGACGTCAGGTTTTTGGGGAAGGGTCTTCCAGACCCCGGAGGGTAAAATCGAATATTGATCTTTACCGATCTCAACTTTGTCTGTGGTGCCGTCCGGCCGTCCGTAGCATTTTTTTCCGGAACTCTTTACGGTCACAGTTTTCATCCGATTTTCACCAAATTTTCACCCAAATTTGTTTAGCCGGCGAAGAAGAAACTAATGAGGGCGATTTTTGAATTTCAAAAAAATGGCAGAGATATGTCTGTTTGAAATTTTAAAAAATTCGCTGCAGCCGAACCGTTAGTCCGATTTTCGCCAAATTTTCACCATTTTCTCCTTATATTTTTGACGAATTTTTGGTGTGAAAAAATTGCCACTTTTAATTATGATTTTTTTGAGTAGGGAGAAATTTCATACTTCTACCCATTAAGCACATCCGTAGGCCAAAGAGCCCATTATTTTACCTTGACACTCAATGCAATTTTCGAAAAAAAAAAAAAAAAAAAAAAAAAAAAAAAGAACTTAGAAAATTTTTCAGAAAAAAAAAATTTGAAAATTTTTGACCATAAACTCGGAAAATTTTTCAAAAAAACAAAAAAACTGGGAAAATAAAAAAAAACTCGGAAAATTTTTCAAAAAAAAAAAAACTTGGAAAATTTTTCGAAAAAAAAAAATTTCCCTCCTTTATACTTTTCCTCTCTTATACTGCCCCCTTCGTTATACTTCTGTTCCCTTATACTACTCCCTCCTTTATACTTCCTCCTCCGTTATTCTTCCCCTCCCATATACTTCCCCCTCTGTTGTACGTCCCTCCGTTATACTTCCCCCTCCTATATTGTTGCTTCTCTTTAAGGAAGTTTTCGTTGGAAGCTCTTCAAACCAGTACTTTTTTAGGTGGTCCATCAACAAGCAAATCGCACGTCCTCATTATGGACGAAGTTGACGGAATGGCGGAAACGAAGACCGTGGAGGTGTCCAAGAATTGATAGCTTTGATCAAAACTTCCAAAGTTCCTGTAATTTGTATGTGTAATGACCGAAATCATCCTAAAATTAGATCTTTGTCTAATTACTGTTTCGACCTCCGTGTCAACAGACCTCGAGTCGAACAAATAAAGGTAAAAAAATTTTCTTTAAAATGAAAACTAAAAATTATTTTAGGGTGCTATGATGAGTATATGTTTTAAAGAAGGATTGAAAATCAATCAGAACGTTTTAACCGAAATAATCAACGGTACAAATCAAGATATTCGTTTAGTTTTAAACAGTTTATCCATGCTTGCGGCCAAAAAAACTGCAAGTATGGACGTGTCTGTGAAAGATCTTAAAATCGGAGCTTGGGACGTCGTTAGGAAAGTATTTTCTGAAGAAGAAAACAAAAAAATGACCATACATGAAAAAAGCGATCTTTTCTTCAACGATTATAGCATCGCTCCGCTTTTTGTTCAAGAAAACTATCTACAAGTGGTCCCTCATTCCAAAGAAGCGTAATTATAAATAATTTGAATGTGGAAATATTTTTGTTTTTTAATAGAAAATCGAAGAAAGATAAAATGAAGTTGTTTGCTAAAGCCGCTGATAGTTTATGTTGTGGAGATCTCGTTGAAAGAAGCATAAGGACACAAAATGCATGGAGCCTTTTACCCACACAAGTAAATATTATAATAAGGCTTTTTTTAAATAAAAAAAATAGGCCATTTTTAGTTCTGTGATTCCTGGAGCGACTCTTCTGGGACATATGGGAGGAATGATAAATTTTCCATCATGGCTTGGACGGAATTCAAAGAAAGGAAAAATGGATCGGATTTGTCAGGAAATTCAGGTTCATTCGAGGTTGAAGACGTCGGGGACGAAAGAATCCATCGCCACAGACTACGGCTACGCTTTAACTAACGGAATCGTCAAACCGTTGGCAACTTTTGGCTCCGAGGGTGTAGAAACATCTTTGAATGTCATGAGAGAATACATGCTTTTACGAGAAGACCTTGATTCACTCATAGAAATAACAAGTGGCCTGAACAAAAGAATCAGTTTGCCGAAATTGAACCTAAAGTTTGCATTCTCTATTTATTTATTTTCAAATAATCAATTTTTTTAGGTAAAAGCGCTTTTACTCGTGCCTACAATAAATGCCCTGTTCTGACTCCATGCTCACTCTCAAGTTTTAAAAAAGTCAAAAATACGGGCAACGATTATTCAGATGAAGAAGACGAAGTGGAAGAAGAAAGCGATGATGTCAACGATGACGGAATGATTATTGTAAAAAGCAAAAAGGAATTGAGGACAAATTTTATATTTATTTTCAGGCAAAGAAAAAGCCTAAAGCTGCCAAGGAGACTCAAAACCTGAAAAGGAAAAGAAGGCCAAAGCTCCGCCGAAACCGCGTGGAGGGAAAGCTAAAAAAGTCAAATAAAAACTTGTATTCTAAAAATAAAGAAGTTTAATTTTTTGGTGCCTAAAATTTTCATTTTTCAAACTTGGTTTTTCACGTTTTAGAGGGCGAGACTGAAAGTCGGTTGTAAGATCAAAAAATGTGATATTGGTTTTTCTTTCTATAGGAAAAAGGTCGAAAAATAATTTTGTATTCAAACTGTCGCACCGTGGAAAACGTTGAATATTCCATCACTCAATGGAATCAAGTTGCAATATTTGAATACATTTTAACCAAGATTTAGTTCCTCCAAGATCTTGAGATAAATGTTTGAAAGATTTAAGAGAAAGGGCCCTTTGGATCCCCTCGTTTTTCTAAGAAATTTGGGTTTTTTCCATTCTCTACGAAATTTTGGATTTCTTCCATTCTCTACGAAATAATGATCTTTACTGATCAACGAAAGGTACTAGAGATTTATCTCAAGCCCGGTTTGGGAATAGCAAGTTACATGGTCCTTGTTACTGATCTCAAATTATCTGTGGTTCCGGCCGGCCGGATTTTCTTACAATGGATCAAAATTCTGAAAGGGTACCCTGCTTCAACTTATTTATGTTTTTGTTTTAAATAGCTTAATTTCTTCGATAATTTTTTTAATAGATAAAATATAAACTTATTAATTTTATTTCCAAAGAAGATAATAAGCCTTTTGATTAATAACAGAGGGGAAAAAAAAAGGGTTAATAATGTTGGCTATACTGTTTTTTACCGGGCACGAGAGCTCGCGCGCTCTGTCACCTCTCTCCTCCCATTTCTCCGTTGGCTCGAATCGAGGTAAGTCGCTCTCATTGTACAGAACAATTTTCTTCTTTATTTCATAAGTTCTTCAATTTATTTTATAAACCCATCATTTCTATGAATATATTTATCTATATATTCAAAAATATTATAATATTGCCATAATTGGATGCAATATTTTAGTGACCACGTGGTCGGCGAGTGTGGTTTTTCTCGATTCTGATTGGTTACTTCGGTTAATTTATGATTATTTTTACTTATTTTATTTATGGGTTCTTTTATTAATATTTAACATTTTTAAAATAATTAACTTTTTAAAAGGAGTTCTCTGAATAATATTTTAAACCTTTTTCCCCGTTGATGGTTGTCTTCTCGTATAATTTATTTTTTTCATTTGGATATTCATTAGATATTAATAATTTAAACAACAAATTGGAGGAAATAACGAATATCTATTTTTCGAAGAGATGACCACGTGGTTGCTCAAAATGAAAATGTTTGCTTTTTAATATTTTCTCTGCTATCTTGGTTTTTTAAAATTTCAAATTCGTCTAACAAAGAATTATAATTGAAAAACAGACAGGCCCTAATCAATCCTTTTAAAATTTGGAAAGCAGTTTTACTAGAACTGGCACTGGCTCATGCAAGTTCAGACGCGCACAATCTTGTCAATTTAGCAAATAAAATCTTTAAATGATCCAAGCAATTTTTATTTTGTTTTCTTCATCTGGGTTTAAAAGTTAAAATCGGAAAATTCCATTTTCAATTTGCTTTTATCAGTGTTAGTTTACTGGAATCATAAGGTCTATTTTGTTTATTTCAGATATTCTCGAGATATCGGAGAACAATGCCTATTAGCCAACCACTTTGACTGTAATTCCCAAAATGGCTGAAAACCAGACCAGCTTTATATACAGCATAGTACATTCATTTCATCTGCTATCAAGTCGACTTTCTTTTTCATTAAATTAATATTCTATTTCAGAAATCGCATGCATAATAACAATTTCAGGCTTTAATATTTTTATTTCAGGATTTGATTTTTTAAATTGATTACTTTTCAGGTGTTAACCGTTTCTTTAGCTTTATCTTAATTTTCTTTATAATATCATATTTTAGCCTTAGATTCTTACTTCATAGATTCTATTTTATCCTTCTGGTATAAATGTTATAACTAGAGCCCGGATCACTGTGCAAAAACAAACAAATCTATTGCAACCAGCTGTTCTAACGCTACTCTGCGTCCTTTGCAACTCGATAATCGGGGCTCTAGTTTGGTTATAAAAAAAAGTACAATTCTGTATTAATTTATGCTTTCTCAGTATTTATTCGTACTTATGCTAACCCAACAGCTTAATCTTAGAATTTTGTCAGAAGACTCTTTCTCATCTTGGCTTCAGTCATAAGACACTAAAATAACCAGTACGATTATCTCCTCCTAGGAGTTTTGAAAACTAGCAACTTTTAAAATACTCAAGTTTTTACTGAAACGCTAACAAACTGGCTATCTTTTTGTCGTAGATTACGTTTTTTGTTAATAATCCCAAAGAAGGAAATGTGTTAACAATTCAAATATAGAAATTTTTATGCATGGTGGTCTGAAAATGAAATTTTAGTACGCTTAAAATTAATCAGAATTGTTGCAATGAAGACAAAAAAAATTAAATAGGCTACCTTGGCTTAGACTTGTATTGTACTATTATTTTGGTTTTTGCATAGTTCTATTTTCATTAATATTAGCACAACTTAAGCATAATTAATGTTTCCACTTAAAGATTTACTCTGGCTTTCATAAATTGGTTGCTCAAGGAAATATACTGTAAAAAAAATGCATAACTTTAAATGTGCTTTGAACTTGCTTTTAGAAATGTTATAAGAACAAATGTTGCACAAAATTCAAACTAATTGCTATGCTTGCACTTGAAAAAAAGTTACCAAGAAAAGAAATCTAGCTCAACTTGCTTTGAGGCCACTATCATTGTCTAACAATTGTTTAAATATTTGTATAGCATTGAAAGAACTAAACATTGTAAAAAAGTAGTTTCACTCAAGCATTTGGGGTTATTAAGTTTGATGTTCGTAAAGGCCATAAAGCTCTTCTTTTATCTAAAATTTATGTTTTGCAGCCTTTAACAAACATTCAAGCAAAAGACTTCTCTGTAGACATCAGCATCAGTTGATACCATTAATTTTTGGCTTTAAACGCACTAACAGTTTTTTCTCTTGCTAATGCTTCATTATTTACTAAAATCTAAGAAAATTGGCCGACTTGCCTGGACATTTTTCTCTTATGAATTCTTTGCCGCTTGCTTGTTGTTTTGTATGATTTTTATTGTGAACTTTGAAAGTACAAAAATATGCACTTGAACGCACATGAAAAGTTGACTTGCCGGCTACCAGTACTAGAATGGTCCCCAGTCCTTTGTGCTTTGTGCGTTTTGAAAATCAAGTTACATAAATTTGGCTATAAAACAATGAATTCTTTGCTGCTCGCTTGCTGTTTTGTATGATTTTTATTGTGAACTTTGAAAGTACAAAAATATGCACTTGAACGCACCTGAAAAAGTTTACTTGCCGGCTACCTGTACTAGAAAGGTCCCCAGTCCTTTTTGCTTGTGCTGTGCGTTTTGAAAATCAAGTTACATAAATTTAGCTATAAAACAGGAAAGAGCAGATTAATGTAAGGCAAAATGTTTCATGAACTGCTTTATCATTGAAATAAAGATTGAAAAAACTGTTGTTACACAATAATATCAATGATGCTGGTGTGTGAAGCAACAAAATATTTTTAACCAAACCTATGATGACAATAGCTTTTTTAATGCTTTTTGAATTTTTATTAGCTTTTGGTTTCATAGACAGTCCTAAGTCTGTTAAATTGGGAAGGAAAATATTTTGTTTTATTTTTTAAAATTTTAATTAAAGTTAATATAACCTTCTAGCACTTAGCGCCATACTTAAGTTAAATAAGGTTTTCCTTGTTTTAAATGATGATAGTACTGGTTGTGCTATAGAAGGAGATTAAAATTGGAAAAGGCATAGCGCTGCCACAGGACCTCTATCTTTGTCCGATTGTGGTATTTTGTCTGGGCCTTTACCAAACATATGCAGCAAACCAGGGTCGAAAGACCTTGCGGTTTGTCCAGCGGAAACGCTGTCCTGTGAAGGGATTGTTCAAGTCCCGACAGGATTCTCCCACTTTCGTGGGTCTCCATGAAGGCTTGTAAAAGCCTGAAGGAGAAAACCTTTCCTATCACCTTAAGGTTTGCAATAGCCCAAGGAGAAGGGCCTACCCTAATTCTCTTTAAAGGCTTCTAAAGGCCTAAAGAGGATGGACTTAAGTGTTCTCTCCTTAAAGGCTTTCAATAGCCCAAGGGGAAGGACCTAAATCCTTAAAGGCTTGTAAAGGCCTAAAGGAGTAAAAGCGGAATCTTGCTTATCGTCCGCGACTGGAAAAAGGTTACACTTTTTCTAAAGTTGCTGGCATCAAGTAAGAGGCTTTCCTTCTAGCTTAGCGCCATACTTAAGTTAAAATAAGGTTTTTCCTTGTTAAATGATATGGTACTGGTGCAGAAGGAGATTAAAATTGGAAAAGGCATAGCGCTCCACAGGACCTCTATCTTTATGTCCGATTGTGGTATTTTGTCTGGGCCTTGACCAAGTAGATGTAGCAAATCGGGGTCGAAAGACCTCTGACAAGCGGAAACTCTATCCTGTGAAGGGACTGTTGAAGTCCCAACAGGATTCTACCACTTTTGTGGGTCTCCATGAAGGCTTGTAAAAGCCTGAAGGAGAAAACCTTTCCTATCCCCTAAGGCTAATAGCCCAAGGAGAAGGACCTAATTCTCTTCAAAGGCTTCTGGCCTAAAGGATGATGGACTTAAGTCTTCTCTCCTTTGGCTTTTAATAGCCCAAGGGGAAGGACCTATATCTCCTTAAAGGCTGTAAAGGCCTAAAGGAGTCAAAAGCGAATCTTGCTTATCGTCCAGCGACTGGAAAAAGGTCACACTTTTTCTAAGTTGCTGGCATCAAGTAAGGAAGCTTTCCTTCTAGCACTTAGCGCCATACTTAAGTTAAAATAAGGTTTTTCCTTGTTTTAAATGATTATAGTACTGGTTGTGCATAAGGAGAATAAATTGGAAAAGGCATAGCGCTGCCACAGGACCTCTATCTTTATGTCCGATTGTGGTATTTTGTCTGGGCCTTTACCAACATATGCCAAAGGGGTCGAAAGACCTTTTTCCAGCGGAACGCTCCTGTGAAGGGATTGTCAAGTCCCACAGGATTCTCCCACTTTTGTGGGTCTCCATGAAGGCTTGTAAAAGCCTGAAGGAGAAAACCTTTCCTATCACCCTTAAGGTTTGCAATAGCCCCAAGGAGAAGGGCCTAAGGACCTAATTCTCTTTAAAGGCTTCTAAAGGCCTAAAGAGGATGATGGACTTAAGTGTTCTCTCCTTAAAGGCTTTCAATAGCCCAAGGGGAAGGACCTAATATCCTTAAAGGCTTGTAAAGGCCTAAAGGAGTTAAAAAGCGGAATCTTGCTTATCGTCCAGCGACTGGAAAAAGGTTACACTTTTTCTAATTGCTGGCATCAAGTAAGAGGATGCTTTCCTTCTAGGACTTAGCGCCATACTTAAGTTAAAATAAGGTTTTTCCTTGTTTTAAATGATTATGGTACTGGATGTGAAGGAGATTAAAGGAAAAGGCATAGCGCTACCACAGGACCTCTATCTTTATGTCCGATTGTGGTATTTGTCTGGGCCTTGACCAAGTAGATGTAGCAAATCGGGGTCGAAAGACCTCTGACAAGCGGAAACTCTATCCTGTGAAGGGACTGTTGAAGTCCCAACAGGATTCTACCACTTTTGTGGGTCTCCATGAAGGCTTGTAAAAGCCTGAAGGAGAAAACCTTTCCTCTCCCCTAAAGGTTGCTAAGCCCAAGGAGAAGGACCTAATTCTCTTCAAAGGCTTCTTAAGGCCTAAAGAGGATGATGGACTTAAGTCTTCTCTCCTTTGGCTTTTAATAGCCCAAGGGGAAGGACCTATATCTCCTTAAAGGCTGTAAAGGCCTAAAGGAGTCCAAAAGCTGAATCTTGCTTATCGTCCAGCGACTGGAAAAAGGTCACACTTTTTTCTAAAGTTGCTGGCATCAAGTAAGAGGAAGCTTTCCTTCTAGCACTTAGCGCCATACTTAAGTTAAAATAAGGTTTTCCTTGTTTTAAATGATTATAGTACTGGTTGTGCATATAGAAGGAGAATAAATGGAAAAGGCATAGCGCTGCCACAGGACCTCTATCTTTATGTCCGATTGTGGTATTTTGTCTGGGCCTTTACCATACAAAACAAAAATAATTATTCAATTAATTTATCATGTGTTGTCCCTCTTAATTTGTAGGATCTGTTTTTTAGAAGAAAATCCTGGTGATATAAAGGTGAGTTTGTTCATTTTTTCTAGTTCCATATAAAGAAATATATTTAACTTCAGTTGTTTTTATGATGATTACAATTTAGAGACAAGTATATGTATGAACATCTTTGACTTTAATTTTAGTCTGAATATTTTTCAATTTAAATAATTTTTTTTCTTTTTAAAACCAATTTTCTAATTTATTTTGTTTATCTGTTACAGAATTCATTTTTTTTTCACCGCTTCGGTAATATTGAAAGAGTGCTGGAAGAAGTAACCCTGGGAAAGCTTAAATGTAAGACATATATGGTTTTAAGTATATTTTATTTATTTACTTAGTATAAAACATAATTTTTAACTAATATTTTGATGATTACAATTTGAGACAAGTATATGTATGAATATCTCATTGACTATAATTTTATTCTGATTAATTTTATTTAAATCTTGTTCCTTTACTCATTTTTCATAATTTTTTTATTTTTATCTTTTGCAGATTTTCCTGAATCTGAAGGCTTGAGTGTCGTGGATTAGTGAGTCAGTGATTCGCGAGTGAATGTTTTAAGTGTATTGAAATCTATAATTCCATTAAATAATATATTCCTAATTTATTCCATTAAAATAAAATATATTCATAGTATTTTTTTTATTCATAGAGTCGCCCTTAAATTGTAATTCTGCGAGTCTTATAAATCGACCTCAGGGTTTTCGGCCCTTTGGAAGTAGAGGTCGCTGGTTCGAATCCTGCTGGGAGTCAAACTTTTTCTACTCTGTTTACCAGTTCCTAATTACTCAGGTAATGTTAAAATGAGAAGTAAGCGTTGGTGAACATTAAAAATTGAGCATCTAATAAAAAGAAATAAAGCCAAATATTATTGAGGACCAAGAAATATCGCTTTTCCATGTTTAATTCGATTATTATTTATCCATATGAAATATTTATCTTTTTTTAAGATTAGTTGTAGTGGGAAGAAGATCGCTGGGTGAGATCATACGGGTACGTATTTAATTTTCAGCTGAGGTTATGTCGAAAAAGGTCGAAGATGGATTAAAAAAAGGGTCGGAGTCTGCATACATTTGGATTCTGAGACAGCAGCACAGAAGCTTTACAGCGGCTACATTTTTTACCATTTGCTTCTCAGTTACAATATTTTGAATAAAGAATGTTTGGACGAGCCCAAAAAAGAATGCAGTACAAGTCAAGCTCTTTGGAATTTGTCAGCCTTTTACCTTGGTTCAAGCTATCGGGAGTGATGGTCACACCTCAATATCTCTACGACGTCTCCCAAAAAGATGTCAAAAAAGCCATCAAACTTTTACTGATGCTGCACAACAAGTTGGAAGACAATTCGTCACTTGTTGACAAAACAAATGAAATAAAAGTTGACTGATATGAGAGGTCGTTTGACATAAAGAAAAGCAGCCCGCAATTGAACCCATACCTGAGAATCCAGATCAAAATTTGGAATGGCCTTTGATCAAAAATAAGGATTTAATTGAAATCTATAAACGTAAAAAAGCAAAGTTTGATGCTGAATATAAAGAGCAGGTTCGCCTCCGGAAGCTTAAGATAGCAGAGAAAAATGAACCTTTGGCTCTTTCTTTACCAAGGCGCCACGAAGATACGAACCTAGACGCCGTGAAGACATGACAGATCCGATCAAAGCATTTGTTGACATCTGCGAAGAGCGCAACATTTCCGAAGAGCTTTATCTCAACTGTACGCCACGTCAGCACGTACAGTTTTTAAAAAGAAAAAAAACTTCTTAGCAAACGATTTGCTGAAGCAAAAAATGCACAATATGCTAGTTCACGATATGTGGGTTGAAATGATGGAAAAGAAATATCGTGATTTCAATACTTTTTTTGAAAATCGACTTTTTCAACAGTCTGAGCCTGAAAAGAAGCTTCTGTTACGTTTCGCCCGGACGCACAACAACTACAAAAGTTTCTTCGAGCATCAACAGATCGTTAAAGACGTCCCTGAAATATACGACGGCCATCAAAAAAAAGAAGACGCCTTACGCAAAAAAGAAAGTGAAGAAAAACTCGAAAAAGAAAGAATTTTAGAGCTTTTTAAACGTTTCAAAAATAAAAAAGAAACTGCAAAAAATCGTTTTGCTCAAGAGACTTGTCGAGATATCGTCAAAGACCTGGCAGATTTAGCAGTCTTCATTTCGGAACATAAAAAAGAAACTGGAGAAGAACCAAGCAAAGATGCCATTGAAGACGCAAAAGCATTATTTTATAAAGGAGTCCTTTTCACGTTGAAAACTCCCCAGAATACTTCATAGAAGAAGAACATGAAGAAATCCCTTTTGAAAACTACGAAAGCGCCTTCGAATTAGACAATTTAAGCTACAACCAAAAAAGAAATCTCGAAGACAATGCTGAGGGATCAAATAGCGCATGAAATTTTAAAAAATTATTACGTCGATTGCTACATACGTAATAAAGGTCGTTGGAATTGGGATTACTATCCAGAATTGGCGGGCTTACGAGAAAAACTTGCTATTCATAGTCATGACATTATCGTCTTTTGGAGTTCAAGTATTCATTCCAGATGCGCCAATGATGCCGAATTTCAGTCATTTTAAAATCCGATCTTTGCTAAGGCATTTTTACAATCAAGAGTTTCTGGAATGTCTGAAGAAGTTGCTGGAGCCCTCGGTCGCCGTTTTTAGTTTGAACGATGCCTTGAATTATTGTCTGATGAAATATGAAGAGGAAAAGTCAATAACGCCTTTTGCACAAAGTTTGAAGTTTGATGAAATCGGCGAGGAGGAGGAAGAAGAAGAATTCGCTGCGCCCGAAGAGGTCAAAGCATTGGGGATGGGTGAAAAAGCGAAATATTTTGGTAAAAAAATAGTTTATCATAAGGCCATCCAGGTTCCTGATGAAGATGAGCTAGAACGACGTCTGAGGCACAGCCCACCAGCCTTACTTGGCAAAATCGCTTTTGAAACTTTAAACAAAGGTGAGCCATTAGATGAAGCCTTGGGAGCAAAAATGATCATCGAATATTTAAAACATTAGAAACCTACGATGGATTCGTTCTTGTCGATTATCCAAATTCAATATCTCAAGCTGCTTTATTGGAGTATCTTATAACGGGGACACCAGTGCAGGTAAATTTCCCGATGGAATATGACGAAAAGGAGACATTTTTCAAGCAATGGAGCCTCCGATTCAAGCCGACACCAGACTTTTAGTCGACTTTGAGCATAAATTTAAGCGGTTTATTAATGAAAAAAAGTTTCGCGGCAAAGAGAAGATAATACCGATGTTTCCGAAGTTGATTTTGACGCCGAAAGATCCGAAAGAAGGTGCCAAGAGATGTTTATGAGCCTAAAGAGCCGAAACGGAGTTCACCCAAAAGGAGGCGTTCTTCAGGCATGAAAAGGCGTTCCTCCAAAAGAGGTTCCTCGATATCTCGAACAAAAGACAAAAATAAAATCTACTGATATAAACTTGGACGATTATATCCAAACGCCGATAGCTATAGAAAAAGAACCCATTTCTGAAGAAGAGCCTTCAAACATATCACTCAAGGATCTGATGCTTCTCAGAAAATCAAAAATTTTACCTCACCCTACAAATTTATACACCCAGCGAATATTATCAGGATGGCTTTTTTCAAAATTGTATAACAAACATTTTGGACAAAACTGGAAAATCATCGAGCGTAGAAGACGTTCTTCAGCATTCCAGGAATTGGCTAAAGATGGGTTTTGGAAGAAAGTAGCTCAGAAGTCGCTAAATCTGTTATATCGCTTGAAATGTTTGAAGAAAGTCCGGAGGTACGAAATAAAATCCGAAAGGTTTCAAGCGCCTCTCTGGAAACACTTCCATCTCCTTTAATTTTTTATAAATACTTAACATTCCGATATCGTTTTTGAAGTCCACGGTAACGTACCAGTGAAAACAGTGGCGCGGATTATCCTCAACGAACCTGACAGATTGGAGGATCCGATGAGAAGAAACTCGGTCGATTTGTTCGGACAAAATCTGGAAAGCTGCGTCCAAATGAGTTGACACGTAGCAAAACGATATTGACGTCACCATCAAAAATGTTCACGAAACACCCGATGAGATTGACAAAAAGGAAGAGGAACGAGCATGAAATCCGAACTTGGATCCATTAGAAACGTTTTATAAAGCTAAAGAAGAAGTTGAAGAAGAAATGGAAGAAGTCGAAGAAGAAATGGAAAAAGAAGATAAAAAAGGAGATAAATCAAAAAGAAAAGGAAGTGTTAAAAGAAGGCTTTCCAAAAGAAAAGGGAGCTCCAAAAGTATAAGAAGACAGAGTAAAAGAAGACAAAGTCGAAAAAGCGTTCGTAGATCAAGCAAAAAAGTATACGAAGAGCAAGCAGGAAAAGTGTACGAAGAGCCAGTAGGAAGTCGATTCGAAGGAAAAGTACAAAGGGCACAAAAGACAAGAAAACCGCCAAAAGCCCTCCTAAAGAAGAACCATCGCCACCAGTCATCGTGAAATATTTCGGCCCAAAACCTGGTGAACCCGGATGGACTATATGACAGAACCGATCCCTGACAAACTTCAAATCGCTCTGGCCTCTCTTTGGGAAGTCATGGAACACGTTTATCTCGCAATCTCGTTCTGCTTTAGACCTAGTACGAAAAGAAGAAGAAATGTTGACACCTATCAAGAAAAACGTCATGGAATTTTGACCAATTTTTTAGAACAACCGGACGAACGTTTAATATTGTTTCAAATTTTCAAATAATGTTTAACGAAGTGAATGATGCTATTCGTTCTGAGCCCGTTGTCAAGGCCGAACTTCATTATAGAGTCCACGAGTTGAAAGAGACGTTGACGAAATTGGCAGTTGATAAAGCCACAGTGGCTAAAAGCGATGTTGAAAATGTCGTTGAAGATAACTAGGATCTTACTACGCTTTCCCTTTGATCAATGCATACGTCAACGTTATGCAGCTAGAACTAGACAGATATGCTGACACCCTTGTTATATTCAACGATTACTATTTATCGATGCTCAAAGAAAAGCTGAATGAATCCAGAGTTGAAAAAATAACGTTAGAGAAGCTCGTAGCGCCTCAAAAAGAAGAAAAAGTTGACATCCATGAAGCAGAATCTGAATTATCGGTGAGGAAGAAGTCAAGAAAAAGAAAGGAAGGGGTCCAAACAAGGTAAAGATGAAGAAGGTACGCCGAGATCAAAATCGAAGTCATTAGCAGGATCAGATTTCGTCGATTGGAATAAGGCGGTTGATTTTAGTTTGTTCGAGGCGGCCGGTAAAGCAAGAGGAACGCATGATAAAATACAAGAAATGATAAAAGACGAGAAATTAGGTAGTGGATTGAGGCTGAACTTCAGGCAAAGATGGAAAAAGAGAAAGAAAACCGAAAAAAGCAAAAAGGGTCAATCAAGAAGGAAGTCGACTAAAGGGAGAAGGCAGTCTTCGAAATCGATAAGGCCAGTCAAAAAAGCGGGCGAAGGAGGTCTTCTCAGAGACGTCAGTCAGGGCGAAGGTCTTCTCAGAGACGTCAGTCAAGTCGAAGGTCTTCTCAGAGACGTCAATCAAGTCGAAGAAGGTCTTCTCAGAGACGTCAGTCAGGCCGAAGAAGGTCTTCGCAAAGAAGAAGATCCACAAAACGTAAGCAGGCCTCCGAAAGTTCACGTCGTCGTGCCCGAATGCTCTCCACATCCCAATCTAAATCCTCTCTCAACATCCTCGAAGACGCCGAAATCCGCGATAGCGATCTTGTCGACCTCATCAAAATGGAATGGTCGGCCGCAGTTCAAAACGAATTCCAAAGACTTCTACTTCGCTTAAAACTTATCGAAAGCAAAATGAAAGAAGACATCCATGATATCTACAGTACAAACAGGATGCTGTCCAAAAAAACCTGAAGACGTCCAAAATAGGCTGGAGAATGAAATCAAAGCGATTGATGATTTATGCTTGGTTTTAAAGGCTGCCATCGAAGACGAAACGGCCATTCAACCTCTTTTAATCCTCGACAAAGACAAATTTTACATAGACAGAAGTAACTTACTTTTCCCAGATAAAGATCCGTTTGGCCCAGAACCATTAGAAGAAACGAAATCCGACATGTTTTCACAATCAAACAACTAGATAATATTTTGACCAAATTAAATTTTATTTCTCCCAACGGAATCGTGCAAAGCATTCATAAATCTGCTGGATGAAATGGCCCAAAATACTACCGACCTTCAAAATCCTTTCCTTCCTTCCAAATGGTCCAAACTCGACCGAGACGATTTTCAAGAGATAGTCCGCTCTCTGTTGGTTTCTCTGGGATAATTAACTGGAAAGACTTCATTTTATTCAACCTCGGCATCCCTTGGCCAGACATAGAAGATTTAATGGAATTAAAAACGAAATTTGAAGAAATTGACGAGATAAAAAAGAGACTATATCTAAAGAGCAGTATTCAGACATTCCGCTTTGGTTTGATAAAGATTTCGGTGAAACGATTTATGACGATTTGAGATACGCTTTGGCCAAAGATCTTCTTTTTAAGATGTTCCAAGCAGAAGAAATGAATTACTGAGTTTTTATTAGCATTTTGTAAAAAACGATGATATAAACGAAGGATTTTTGAACGCCCTAAATTTATTGGGTCTGAAAAAATACTCAGAGATGTCCATGTTATCAAGTACGTCCTTACCAAAATATTGAAGCGGAGGTCGTCATTGATCAATTGATGACCAAATTTCTGACCGTTTAGACAGAAAGATAGATGACATCGAAGTTAAAACTTACCCACGCATTATCCTGAAGAGATCTTCAACTCTGCAGAAGATGAGTATATGGTCGGAGAGAAAATCCTGGCGTTGAATAACGTCATGAAGCCTCCTTCAGTTGACGAAGGATTAAAGAAAAAGGACGATAGAGAACTATCATTTAAGCGCGAAACTTTATATAATACGATTTATTTAGATACTAGATGGCAAATCTGTTTACCTACAAGCTTGCTTTAACGTTGATGCTGGCTGGCTCAAAGGAATACGGCACTTCTCCAGATCATCTTCATCGACTCCTCGATTTGGAACGAAGACTTCAAGATTTATTCGAAACTAAGGGAAAAGATGGATACATAAAAGGTTTCAACTTAGGTGAAAGTGATCTATATAAAGAATACTTTGAGTACTACCCAACTTATAAGTGGTCAGACGTCAACAAAATCGTGAAGCAAATCTTTCAAAGGAAAGAACATGAAGCAAAAGTAGCAGAAGAAAAGAAAACCGAAGCAGAAAATCAACCTCAAGCTTCATAAATTTAATAAATTAATCTTAATTTTTAAAAAACTTGATCTTCTTACGACCTTTTTCGGCACGGTAGATTTTGGCCAGGAGAGGCATGTTAGGAGGCGAAGAAATGCAGGCGTGTAGAGAGGTGGGGGTATGAGGGACCCTATTGGTTCATTTTTCAAGGTCAATCCTCGATCCTCCAGGGAAGATGTCGGGTCGACTTTCCTAACATGCCTTTCCCGGAGTCTTGCTTTTTTTGAAAAAAATCAATAAATTTTTTAGATGGCAAGAAAACTGGAAGAATGGGTGAGGATAAAGACAGGATACTGCTTGAATCTCGACAAGGCGGATGTTGTGGACAAACTTTACGATGGAAGGTTGTACTATTTGCTTCTGAGAACTCACAATGTGGTGAACGATCAAAATTTAAAAGAGCCGACATCCAAATGTTCTTCTAAGCAAGCATTCGGCAATCTTCAATTGCTCTGCCCATGGTTTCATCTAATCGGAATCGACCATACTGTCCGCTTCTATGAAAAACTCGCCAACAAAAGCGTACCGAATTCCCTTCGCCTTCTATTTGAGCTCTACGACAGATTCAAAGATGCTGAACGTTTTGATCTATTTGAAAAACCGAAAAAGAAACCGGTTATTTCAGAAAAAACGAAAAACCTGAAAAAGATATCAAGCATTTTCCCTAAAAATTCGACCACCACAAAATATAACCAATATAGAGACATGATCATCAAAGAATGCAAGGAAGAAAGCCGTTTAAGAAGAGAAAAATTAAAAGAAAAAGCAGTCAATAAAGAAACTGATAATTTTTTCCCTTATTTCAAAGATGAAGAAAAGAAAAATAATACGGATCAAGTAAAATTGTATGCAAAACAATTAGAAGAGAAGCATTTATCTACAGCGTGTCTTGACGAGCAGAAAATGGCGAAAAGGATAGAAATTAATGATGAACTTCTTAAGCTTAAGATGCAGAATCTTTTCCTGCACGACATATGGACTGAGCTTCTTCAAAAAAAGAAGGAAGAGTTCGACAAACTATTTCGCGATAAACTCAACCAACAGGCGGAATATGAGCGAAAGCTCGCCATCAGGCTTGCCAAAATTCATAATAGTAATTTAGAACATTTTGAGAAGAATAGTAGTAAAAAGAGAAACCTCAAGAGGAGAAGTACGAAGAAGAGGAAGAAAAAGAAGAAGAAGAAGCAAAGGAGAAGAAGAAGAAGAAGGAGACAGCTATTTAATTTACATAAAAAACTTTTTGCTGAAAGAATGCAGAATCGATAATGATAATTTGAAAATGTGTCGCGAAATAGCAGAAGATATCGCAGATTTGGCTGTCGTCGTCGCTGACCAAAGAGATGAAACCGGTTCCTACCCAGCTCGCTATGAAATGAACGAATTCAAAGAATTATTTTATAAAGGGATACCTTTTTTTGATACCCGGGAAATTCCCTACGAATACGATTTTGGTGAAGAAGAAAAATGGTAGAAGAAGAATCGAATCTGGAAGTAATACACGTTGATATAAAGACTACCGACACACAAATGCTAAAGGATCAAATTTTGAGTGAAAATTTGGATAAGTTTTATGTCCATAGTTATCTTTATCTGGTCGATGAATGGCTGATCGAAAAATGGCCTGAATTGGGGAATGGTAAAGAAGCTCTTGACATACAAGGTTTTCAAGTTCACCGTTGGCTTGAGAGTAAATACGCTTTTCCACCGCCTCCACAATCGGCGGATATAAACCATTTTCAGATTCGTGTCGTCATGAAGTATTTCTACGATCCTGGTTTCATCAACTGCCTCCAAGAGCTTTTAAAACCGTCAGATGTTGTAGTCGTCAAACTAAACGATGCTGTCCAGTACTGCATTGACCGACGAGGAAGAAAACGGGATTATTCTTTTCGGTCGTAAAGATTCAAAAGAAATAAAAAGCACCCGAAGAAAAAAGGAAGACGTGGAAGCTCGAAGAAAAGTATAAGAAGGCAAAGTAGTCGAAGAAGTAGCAAAAGAAGAAGTAGTAGTAGAAGAAAAAGTAGTAAACGTTCCCGTTCGATAAAAAGACAAGACACCGGTGCCAAACTTAAAAGTTCATCTTCTTCTCCAAAATCAAGAAGAAAAAGTGATATGCCCGTCAGTAACGACAAAGCTGTTCAATTTCCCAGCGTAGAGGATCTTCGTCGACGTGTCAACTTGTCCCAAGCTGGAAAATTAGGGAAACAAGCGCAAAAAAACCAAGACAACCTCGATGACATCTTGAGCTCAAAAATTATGGTCGAATATCTAAAAACGTTAAAGAATCGTGGCTTTGTTTTGATAGATTTCCCAAATAATGTGGCTCAAGCTGCTCTTATGGAGTTTTTGATAACAGGAAGGCCGATTCAAATCGCATTAAGTCTTTGTTCCCTCTCCTCATGTGAAAACTCGCGAATTAAGAACTAAAGAAGAAAAAAATAATAATAAAACTAGGAAGAGGATGTTATTCCGTGATTTGAAGAATCGTTTTGTTTTGACAATTATTACGGCCGGATGTTCTTGACTACGTGAGAGTTCCTTTCTATGACAATTGAATCGAAATAAGACGGTTCAAACAAAAAAAAACAAAAATTCATTTCGAAGAAACGATTATATTTGCACTTATTTTTTTACTTCCTAATAACTACACAAAATGCCAACGACCTAAAAATAAAATTTTAAAAAACCAAAAAGAGAATACCAAGGTAGATATATAAAATATAACCAATATGGCGTGAAGGGTGCGAGACACGTTTTAAGGAGCAAGCAATACGCTGGGGGAACACCTCCAAAACAGAGATTCGCAAAATTAACAATAAAAATGAATAATCAGTGCTGCCAACCCCCTTTAGTAATAAAATGAACAAACAATGGAAAATGAATAAACAAATCCGCTTTTCTCATGTTCTCTGATAAAATAACCAAATGCTCCATTTTCCAACATTTCGAGGAATATGAACAGGCAACTCTGCTAAGTCAAAATGCTGAAGTTCAGCAAGTTTGGATTTTTTATTGTAAAACATAATGAAGCATCATTCAACAATTTCCTGACTGGCCAAAATAAGGAAAGAAGAGTTGACGAAAAAAAAAAAGGTCGAGATTGTGGGATGACGATGTGGGCAGCCATTTCCTATTAGCCTTGACAGTGGAGCCGAAGCGAAGCTCTCTTTCGTGACCCTCTATTCGGTCGTTACCTCCAATATGGCGGGGATCTCCTTATGTTTTTAATTAGTGACGTCAATACTCTTTTATTTTCAACCGGTAGATCACCAGGTGCGAAAATATTCAATATTTTTCAAGGTCGCTTTTATATCAAGAACCATCTTCGTACATTTGGTAAATTAAAAAAAAAGTTTATCTCAAGGAAGATTGCGGTAGGACTGACGGAAGTCGTCAAAGATCGCTCACTAAACTAAACTTGTTTGTGGCCTGTCGAGTTTTTTATAGGCTTCCTATCGACCCAACACAAATACTGACTTTTCTTCTTTACTCAGAAGAAAAATGTGAAAAAATTATTTTTAAAGAAGAATCTTCACAGAAGTTCGTCAAAAAAGAAGGAAACAAAATTGAATTGAAGCGAAAATTTTGTTTCAAGGACACTGTGCAAAGGGCCAGTAGATCTTGTACTTCGTGTAGGTGCAATAAAACGGATTTGATGGCAACTGTTTTTCAGAAGGAAAAAAGAATACTGGAAGTCATGGAGGAAATGAAACAAAGATAAAAAACTTTTTTTTTTGCAAAAACGATATTGATTTTTATTTTAGCGATGGGTTTCTTAAGTTTCTTTCAACGTCGGAGATAAAAGTGGACTTCTTTCTTTTATGCAGGTGCAAGTTCGTTTCGTCCAATAGGGGAATGGGTTCCTCATGCACAAGTAATTTCAAGGTCGCCGTTCACAAGTAATAGAACTAAAGAAATCCCTACGAATCCCTACGAAAATGAAAAAAATTTAAAAAAAGAAGACATTTAACCAAAAAGGCATTACAAAAAAAATTTGGTGAGACATTTTTATGATGATTCTGGCGTTTTCAAATTGAAAAATTGGCGTTTTTACACCAAATTTTAGAAAATGTAGTATTTTTGAATGGTGATCAAACGTACAAAGATTGATTGTAAATGTGGAGTAAATTAGCGTTTCCATAATTAGGTGTTTTATAGAAACAGAATTTTGCAGAAATTTGAGAAAAATGCGAATCATTTCAGGAAGACGCTTGAAGAAAAAAGAATTAAAATGAAAAATTAAACACCCTGAATCAAAAGATGAGGTTTGTAATTTTAGACGGTCTATTTTTAAAAGAAATTATATTTTCGAACTTGGCAATACGGCGGCAGGTGAGGACGATGGCGGAAGCCGCTCCTTTTCGTTTTTCCTCGTTAATTTTTCTTCTTATTCTCTCGTCTTTTTTTCTTCTTCCTTCAAGGGCACGTGGAAGACTCCCCTCCCGCAACGACGCATACCGCGCGCCCCGCGTCTATTCTCGTGCCCCCGGGAGATATATTTTTATCGGGGGAAAAAAATTCTCCTCGCTCGAAAAATTGAGGAAATATTAATATTTATCAAAAAAAAAAAAGATTCTCCTTTCTCACATTTTTATTGGATAAAAATCGTATTATCTTACTTTTTCTTTTGTTCATATTCACCCCATGCTAAAATTGTCCCTGAACTTATTTTACCCTTGAATTTTTTATCAAAATGCAATAAATTTTGTTTTTTCAACCTAAAATGCAATTTAACCTTCGATTAAGTATAAAAAGAAACCAATTAAAATAAATGATAAAAATTGTATTTCTTGTGTATTTAAAAAATAGTAGGTACTCCGCAGTCCGCATACCTACTTTTAGATTTTTTGCTTCTTATTTTGGCAACCAAGCCAAATCAAGATATCAACGCCTCACAAAAAACATAAAGAGTATCCCCAGTCTGGCCAACTAAAAGCGTCGAGGCCTCATAGATTGAAAAAGAAAGACTTTTAGGGCTCGAAATTATCAGTTACGCCAAAAACTTGATCGCATAGTAGATACGGAGTCTAAGCATTCTGTATTGGCTTTTACCAGCGTATTGCAAGTAAAATGACATAAAACAGTGTTGGCGATTTATAATACACCCTTTTCTTCATCGATCACCTTTCTTCATCGATCACCATACTTCATCGCGGTTTTGGCAACTTGAAAATCTATGCGCTGCCTAAAGATAATGTGGTGGAAGATTTTTATGCCCCATAGGTTAGCTGTAGATAAAACCTCTAAAAGGTATCAACTTATGACCGATGGATTAGGAGGTGTACCTGGCCACCTGAACCAAGCTCCACTTTTTTCGCTCTTCGTGATATCTAAGAAAATAAAGTCGATGGAAAATTTAATTGTTCGATTTGAAGTATGTTCGCGAAGAGACGGGCTTTGTCGATGGGAAGGAGGACGGCCGTGAAGGGTGTTGGTGAGAGGGGGTTTGAAGAGCGTTTCCTAGCTACCGTCGTTTCGTCCTCTTCCCTTCAACTAACCTTGGACCAGGTCGTGTACTCTGTCTGGAAAGGTTATACGCCGTCTTGAAAACATGAGAGAACGCTTTTTTCGCTACTAACCGTTTCGAAGAGGGGAAAGAGGAGGAAAAAAACTAGATTTGAATCCCGCCAACCGCCTTCGACCACACTTGTTTATCGAGACCCCTCCTTTTGTTTTTTTAAAAAGCAGTCCGACGCATTACGACTGTTTTAGCTTTTAGCAGTTAATCTCTGTTAATCAGTATTTTAAAAAATTATTTTCCAACATATAACTTTTAAAAAGTTTGTTCACATGTGTTTTTAAAATTGAAAATGAAAAATAAACGGCCGTTATTTCGATGGTTCTTCAACAAGGAAGCGATTTTAAACGAGTAGCCTCAACCAATGCGGAAAGGCACCTGTTGTAATACCCGCTTTAACTGAAATCATCATCCGGGCTTCTTTACCATTGTTACGCACCTGCCCTTCTTCCTCCTATACGCGTCAAACCACTTCCTCTTTTTTCCCCCCCAATCAAGATCTAATAATTAGTTCCAATTGAGCTAAAAATGTGACCTGAGCGTCGACGGGGGGGGGGGGATGCAAAGGTGTGATTCTCGATGATGACTCCGTCTTTCAGGTAAAAACCGATTTACCTTATAGCAACGTTATCTCAGTAATGAGGAAAAAGCCAGAAAATTCGTTAAAAATATTGATTTTTTTTCTAGAGACCAAACAAGAGCAACAAAATCTGATTAACTGGGGATTTCTTGGCCAGAAGACCTTGATAAACGCCACAAAGAGAAGGGATTTTCGGCTAAAATAGCAAGGAAAACGGAGAACGAAAAAATGAGTTTTCCCCACTCAAAAAATCGAATACTATTCACCAAATTCTGTAAACTACCTCCAGGATAAGCTCTCAGTTGAGAAAAACTTGGCTCAGATATTTTAACCCAGAACAATCTTGGTTCAAGATTCGGCCCTCTGAATCGAATGTGAATTCGCAATTGTTGTTACCTTTTGTGCCCCCCCATTCGGATACAACCTTTCTGGTAAAAATTGTGGGCGCGAACTGACTTTTGTTTCAAAATTACGCTGGAAAGGGCAATTGTTAAAAAGGATCAATGATGAAAAGAACAATAAAGACGCTCATTTTTCAGGTTTTCTTGGAAAAATTTAAACAAAGGTTTTTGTTAACAACTAAAATCGAAAATGGTTTACAATATCAAATTATATGGTGAATTATTCGAAACAAGATGGGGTACTGTAACTGTTATTCTAGCGAAATTTCAGATCCCCCCGGCCTTTGTTAAACAAGGAAAGTGAAAACCCCTCGAGGGTTCACCCCTCCAATAAATTATTATCCATTAACATGTTAATATAATATTAATTAAGGGAAAATGAAATCTCTCCTCGCCCGGGGATCTGATTCTCGATAAAACAATACGAATTTTAACCTTAATTTGAAATTTACAAAGGCCATATTATTTAAACCATTTTCATTACACACTTGGTCAATTTCGCTCTCACAGAACACCTTTTGAATTTAAATTTTTTAATTTGGGTCGCCATTTTTAACATAAATTAACAATGCTTCATGAATTTTTACCAGAATAAGACATTTTAAAGGGCTTCTGAATAACGTCCTTGAAATTACATCGTTACTTTACTCACTCAAGCTTGAGACATTTTTTTTTTCAACCGCCTCTACTTCCGCGATTCCCCATTTACCCAGATTTTTGAAGAAAAAACTTTAAATTAGAAATTCGAGAAAAAACAACAAAAATTAATTAGTTTACATACTGCTTCTAATGGTTATTAACGGTTTTAGATCGAGGAAGTTGATTTCCATTAATTTTCAAGGGCAAAAACGTATAAAAGTAAACAAATTACATCGTTTCCCCTCTTTTTTTAAAAATAAAATCTTAAAAACGCCAATTTTTCGTCAAAAAAATTATCTTGCCATAGTGGCCGTAACTCCAAAGAGCAGCCTCACTGAACATTTGTGAGCTAAATTTTGAGCTTCAAAAACTTAAAAAATAGTTTTTTCCCCCTCTCTTCTGTCTAATTAAAATGTAAATTGTTTTACTCGAAGAAGAAAAAACGCCTTCTCACAATTTATACGTTGAAGTAGCCGGAAATAAGTCGTCCGGTGCATCCTTAATTTCTTAACTTTTCCGGCCGGTTGCCATCGACTCCTTTCGGCCTCAGGAAACCCCTCCACGGATTTTTATCTACCTTCCCTTTCCTGGGTTTTGAAACGTTTGATTTCAAAGGAGGGAAAACACAACCTTTTCAGATTGTCATTTAAATTTTTTAAAGAAAAAAAAAGAAAGAAAACCGCCATTACTTTAAAAAAATTAATTTTTTTTCCCAGGACATTAATCCACGGAAAAAATGGTAAATTAATGCTTTAATCCAGTTGAATAAATGTACGACAATATTTCCGGAAACTCCATGATTTATCAAAAGGAATGAGAGGTTTATAAGTTAGAAGAGGATTTGCCAACCATTTGTGAAAAAAAAAATACAGGAAAATGAACAAAATATTTTTGGAACATACTTCAGAGAATAAAAGGGCGTGGCAAATCGGAAACGTTATTAAATTTTTCTTTTACCATTGGATTAAAATTGTAATAAAAAAAATTTCGAGGAAAAATTATTTTTATCAAATATCCAAGGACAAAAGATAAATAAAAGTATAATAAAAGTGCTTATTATATATTTGTAAAGGAAAGGGTTTTTGTGAAAAGGGAAAGCGGGGGTTCAAGGATGTTGTCTGAGGGCGAAAGGGGTGAAAAGGTGAAAGGGGTGAAGTGGGAGGTACTACCCACCCCCACCTCGGACCGGACGAGAGGAAAACCCCCGAGAGCGACGTTACAAACGAAAATCCCGGACGAGTCAAAGTCTGTCGTCATGGAGACCGTAACAGGCTCGTCCTCAATTTTCAAACTCCTCCCTTAAGAAATATTTTTTATTATTTTTTATCAAAAATATTCTATTTTGGAAAGAATTTCGTGAAAATCGAAAGAAAATTGCGGCGAACGTAAGGCCGACACCACAGACAATCTCATGATTGGAACGATCACTTGTCGGTTTTCCTGGGTCTGGAAGACCCTTTTCCATAGACCTATTTTTTAGTGTTTTCTTAATTTATTGACTAAAGAAGAAAAAAAACAGGCTTGAGATTTATTTTTTCCCTTGCTAACCATTCTTCCGTCTTAAGACCACATTTTCCACATTTTAGGTGATAAATTAAGGAGCGAAAAATTTTTAATTTGGGTGTGGAGACGTTTTTTCTTTCTTTTTTCAGGGTCGTGGGGTGGTAGGGCGGCTTTTGAAAGTGAATGTGGGGCAGTGAAGGTAAAGCGTATTGATTTAAGCTAAACGGGGCCTCGACTATGTTAAACTCTCCTAGCTCGGCCTCATTGCGGTTTTGCATACCTCGCCACCCCCCACTCACAACCAATACATTTACGATTTATTCCTATTGAAATCGCGTGCAAATTTTTAAAAGAGTTTTTATCTTCTTTTGACACTCGAGTATGAGTTGTGCGGGTCGGTTCCTGGCGTGGGGAGTTTTCGTGCCCCCACAAGCCGGAAAGAGTTGTGCTTGGTAACAAACGGCCCTGTTTACCGCCCCCCACCCTTAAAAAAATCCTTTCTAGGGCTTTCCTATTCTTCAAACATGACGTTTTGCTATATTCCAACTTGGTCACGTAAATCATTCCCTTTGAAATATGATTTATTTTAAAAAAGGCTAATTTTAAACAAAAAATTTTCACCAGAAATGACATTTTAATTAGAAAGGATTCAACAATAGCTGCATTTCTGTTAAAAACTATGATATCGAGAAATTTTTAAGAAAACCATGTCTCGCTAAATGAAAAAGAATAAATTTGAATAAAAGACTTGTTTTAGCGCAAATAAATATGTAAATAAAAAATAAAATAGCGCAGTGACGTTTACAAGATTTTCCTGGAAGTGTGGCGAACATTGAGAGGAAAGCCCCGTTTCATCACTCCTCCCAAGCGTCCAATTTAGAGGAGTAGGCGCGGAAAGCTTTTAAAAAACAACTAACGCCTAGGAAAACGCCCTAAATCTCGCAAAAAAGGGTGTTTTGTAGCCAAAATCGAGGAAAACTCCTGAAAATTCGGGGGAAAAGGGGGTTTTCTTAGTAAGAAGATTAGGAAAAGCCCAAAAACCTGGTAAAAAGGAGAATTTCGTGGAGGAAAGAGCGACGAAATCGTCTTATATCGAAATCGCCTTAGGAACAAAGAGGGTTTCTCCGTCGAATAACTGAGAAAATCTCCCAAAACTCTGATAAATAGAATTTTGAGTTAAAGAACGAGGATCCCTGAGCTGAAGACATTCCCTCAAGAGTCTTAAAAAATTTTCATAAAAGGGAAAAATTAGTGAAACATGTCCAATTCTCCCTAATGAGCCTTCTACTGTCAAGGACGTCAAAAATCCCTTTAAAAAAAGAAAAAAAAGATGCCCAGGTGCCAAATAAGGGATGGGCATCGATTAATTGATTAATGCGCAAAATATTTACCACGATGCGCAGTTGTGGCTGTAAATAGAGCATAAA
>JACGAQ010003439.1:0-29065 GCA_014119065.1 Orius insidiosus
AACTGACTTTTTCGGTGATCAGGTGTTCAAGGAGTAAATACATCTTCATTTGTTTCCCCGGCGGTTCATTTTTTCGAAAATCGGTCTTGCTATAATTTATCTCCCTAGGTCCAACTCACCCAAGGTGCTCGTGAGTGATTCAAGACTCGCGCCTTGAGTACGATCCGACTCAGGGTTGGTGGCAGATGCGTACGTGGCACTTAAGGTGCCATTTCCGACTTTATTTCCGACTCACCCAATTAAGAGTGTGCACTTGTGTACGCAGTGGTGGCTCTTGCGTAAAAGGCAAGATAGGTAACGAAAAAATAAAATTCAAGAATGAAATAAAGGAATATAACACCTACTCATAAAATATATGTACAATTTGGTGTTTTAACTAAACTTAAAAGTCCCTAGGATATCTGATTATTGGTCATCAGAAAAACAGCATGATGGCCTTCTGCATATCCTTGTTTCCCAGCAATCATGTCCAGGGATAGGTTTCTCCTGATATGGCAGTGCCTCCATTTCAGCACTAACCCCATATCAGGAGAAATACCGACCGACAGACTGTACAAAATACGACCTTTACTGACGTACTTCAACGACAAAATGACAGAAATATTTGTCCCTGGAAAGGAGCTCTCCATTGACGAGTCGTTGGTTTTATGGCGAGGTCGCCTAAGCTTCCGCCAATATATACCCCTGAAAAGGCATAAATACGGCCTAAAGTTGTATACGTTGGCGGAACCGTCTGGCCTGGTGATAAGGTTTATACTTTACACCGGGTCAGCGGACTCAGACGTAGGCGGCCTCGACCATACCACCAAGTGGTCAATAAGTTAATGGAGGGCTTCACTAACCATGGGCATAGTTTATTTATGGACAATTATTACAATAGTGTAACCCTTTTGCGGTCACTATTACAACAGGACACTAACACGACTGGGACACTACGACCTAAAAGAAAAAACAATCCGACTGAAGTGACTAACAAACGCCTGGACAAGGGGGAAATGGTCCAAAGGATTTCGCAAGATGGCATTTGTGTGATGAATGGCGGGATAAAAGGGATGTCCTGATGATCTCGACAGAGTCAACAGGAGATCTGGTCGATGTCACAAAACGCACCAGAGGAGGGCCGGTTGTAGTCCAAACCTAAGGTGGTTGTGGACTACAACCGATCTATGGGTGGCATCGACCGGGTGGACCAACTGCTTGCTTACTATCCGTGCACTCGGAAAACGCTAAAATGGTACAAGAAGTTGGCCATCCACATTTTCCATCTCATACTCAACAATAGCTATATTGCGTATGAATCCTTTGGGCCAAGACGAAAAAAACTTCCACAGTATGACTTCCGGCTTGAGGTGGTTAAAAAACTAGTCCATACCACACGAGAACCGGCCAAAACCAAGGCCAAAGGTGTATGCACCATTGCTAGACCATCCGTGTTGTTGTTGTGATTATTATTTGTATCTTCTGTTGTGGATTACATTTTTCCTAGACTAGGTCAAAATGGATTTCACCATAAAAAATAAATATTTAAGCAAACGCGGTAAAAACTCATTATAGTGAATGGATTTAAGTTAACGGAGTTCAGAATCATGAATAGTTTTTGTTGATTGAATCGGAAATGCGCGGCTTTTCATTCGGACTTTAACAAACAATTCTACACACCTCATCCTAATATCAATGTGGTCATAACATAACTGCCTTGAGGGAGATTGAGGCGGAGACGAATTTGAAGATGGTTAGTTTAAAAAAAAGGACAGCATTACCTATAAAACTTGAGGCTTGTGCCCAGTTGGGCTAAGGTCAAGAAAGTACCCAGTTGGGCGCCGATTTTGTACCCAGTAAGGCCGGGTTTTGCGCAAGCTGTGCCCAATTGGTTTATCCTCTCGTATAAGTGAACTACTCACTTCCCGACTCCGAGTAAACTGACTATTTTTAATGGTCTTGGGAACATCGGAACTTGCGCAGAGTGCCGCTCGCGGCACATTTGAGGTGAGTCGATGGTAATAATTGGGTCGTCTCTTCAGGATCACCTACGGCCACCCAGTTATCATCCTCTTCTTGATCACTATTACTGTCATAATTATCTAACTCATCGTTGGGTACAAACATATTGCTTCGGCGTACGCCGAAAACTTGAAATGACTTGACGAAGTTGCTGCCATTGTCTGTGACCGTGGCAACAATTCTGTCAGTATCAAGTCCGTAATCTACATGATCATGTAATATCGAAGCTATTCTGTCGTAAGTATGACTCCCTTTGAATCTTCTGCAAGCGAGTGCTACAGATTTTCGCTGACACTCATCGGTGATCCAGTGGGCTGTCACGCCAATAAAACTTCTTTTCCCACCGGACCATATATCGGCCGTTGTGCATAGCCACGGTACTTCCCCCAACGTTTTCTTGATGTCAGCAACATGGGCAGAATAACTTTCCTCGATTCTCCTACACAAAGTGCGCCGACTAATATCTTTCAGGCCATTTCTTTGAAGGCGAAGAAAGTCAAAAATTTTTCTGAATGAAGGATCGTCTACAATTTTGAGAGGAACTATAGCTCTGATGATGAAATCGACAATTAGATTGTCAAATTGTGACTGAAGTGGCAAGTCTCTTTGTAGCCTTGTTTCACTCACCCGTGATGGGTTAAAAATCTTCGCGTTTAGTGGTAAGATACTTTTTGAACTCGTCGGCAAGTTCTGTAGAGTGATGTCGTCTCATGTGCCCGTATAAGTTTGAATTACTTCGAGCACTCGTCATTATCTCGCTCGTTTTTGTAGGAACCTCTGGGCCACATTTCTGGCACTTAGCATGGATGGTTTCAGTTGAAATTGAAAGAAAAGTTTCACCAATTCGTTTAAAAATGTTCTATCCAGTGCAGTTTGTACCGAGAATCTTACCTTACATGAATGGCTTTGCAATTGAGGTGACGATTGTGAATTTTCGGGATCGACTGGGATACTCAGATCCCCATCGGTCTCCGAGTCGGAGTCAAACATTTTACCACACAAAAATAAACACGATGTTGATGATACAGACAGGATAGGATACGACGGCTAGAAATTCACTCACCAGTCACTACCTACCTGACGGGAAGTGGAAAACTAAACTAAAAACCAGTGAGCAAGAAATTTAGAGAAAATGTTTGCATGGACAAACAACAGAGTCTTCTATTTTGATTACTGGTGGCAGTACTCTGACCTTTCGACTCGAACTATGTACTTTTGACACCCTGAGTGGTATTTTTCCAACGACTAATCACGATTTTCCTATGATTAACAAATTCCAAATGAATTACAAATTCCTGTAATTAATCACAACGTTCCGGTGATTATTCAGAGCTTTCTGGGATTAAACACAAATTTCCTATGATTAAGAGTTGATTCTTAATCATACTCTTTGATTAGGATTTTATTCTTAATCATACTCGTGAGTATGATTTTAATCATACTTTTACTACGTGAATACGAATTTAGTCTTATTCTTAATCACAGAAAAATATTCTTATGATTTAAAATCTTAATCATATTCATGATTAAGATTTTGCCCATCTCTGTTTCTCAACAGATTGGCTAAAATCAAAGAAGGAAATTGATTCCGTCCTTTTTTTAAGAATTTTGGAAGTTAAAATTTAAAAAAACTATCAAACTTTATACTCACGCTAAGTGAAAATTGGCGGGAACGTTTGGGATAGGTAAGTACTATATGCTGTCATAGTTAATCAAAAAACCATGTTTCGATTCATGAATTTGCTCTAGTGAGAACATTGTGAACTAACCGAGTTGGAACGACTCCCTGAAACTGGGTTATAAAGCCATAATATATGATTTATTATATCAGTTTAGTCTAAAATATAATTCATTCGAATCAGTCAAATATTTATTTCATCCGAAATATTATCTAAAAGCCTCTACGAGAAGACCTTTCCCGTTTTGTGAGTCGTATACGGGAAGGGCAATTTACGATTCCCTGAAACTCTCTATCAGCTCTTTCATCTTCCGGCACAGGCGCATCTGGAGATAGACCTGCGATTTTCCTTTTAGTTATTGTGGGTTGTGTTGATCCAGCCTAAGATGCCATTAATTGTTGTCGCTTTGGAGACCGCTCTTATTTCAAAATGTCCATAAAAGATCCATCCTGCCTCTTCTAAAGCTACCATTCCAAGAACGTGTGAATTTCTCTTCAAACTTAATTTTCCTTTCAGGCCTGTCTTTTGTGATTGATCGTTTTTCGATGCCGTCTGAGATTGGTCTCTCCATGAAAAAATAAAAGAAGAAAGAAAAAAAAAGCGTGATAAGAATTACGATTGTTGTATCCATGATAGCGTGTAAAGGACAATAATTCTCTGTCGTGAAAATCACGTTGCTTCTCCACTTTCCCCATCCGATAATAGCTGGTCAGTTATCGAGTAGGGTTCGCCAACTGAATACTAATGCCATAGGCCGTACAACTATTAGCTTCCAGAAACTTCTTAGAGGACGTTCATAATCACTTTACTTCAGTAACGTATTTACCAGATTTTCCTGGGGCGGGTTTCGATGTTAAATTAATTTAGGAGATGATTAAACGCTGACGGCTACTACTCCTCCCGTAAATCCGGTAAAAGTAGGTTTCTCGTGGGAATAAGCAAGGAAAACTCGCGGAAATCTGATGAGTAGGATTAACCCCTATCGGTGGACGTACAACTATTAACCCATTAACGAGATTTAATGGATACAACGGGCTTGACAATGCCCCAGAGGCGTCCTTACCGCTGACCATACTTCTCTACAAGATCCATCACAAGATCCATTAGATTTATTCAGCTCACCTGAATATGCTTGACAAACCTAAATTCCCGGCATCGTTTATTTTTCCTCCATTATTGGATATAAAAATAAAGATTTTTTTAAATTTAATTTAAAAGGGTGAAAGTAAAAAAAAAAAAGTTATCTATCCCCTAAATGACGCGTAATGGAATGCGAAATCGCTTTGAACCCTGTACAAAAAACGATAATTGGATTCAGGAGGGCTTTTTATCTTTTGACTTGTCCACAAATATGTTGAGGCTTTCATTTTTAGAAGATAAAACATTCGAAATTGATGAATTGATTTATTTTTTCTGAAATTCCCTTTCAACTGGAAAACAATTTTTCCTCACTTGACGGAATTATGGGTTTAATTTGGGGCCGCCAGGTTTGAACCCTGGACTCCGTTGATAAACACCGGGATTAACGCACACGCGTGGCCACCCCGGTGCGTATACAACTTACCGATTATAAAATAAACACAATAGCCTCTTTTGTGGAAGTGCATATTCAACGAGGAAGCTTTTTTTTATTCCAATGTCGAAGAGCCTGAGGAAAGCACTTGGGTGTGATCTGCAATCCGCTTAATTACCATTATTCAAATGTTGCTTTTTCAGCTGTCGAGGGTGAGGCCTTGCCGAGGTTGCGCTCCTCACAATTGGATTGCTGACGGACACTGCAGTAACATCGAGACAACATGTCATGAGCCGATGATCACCATCAAACCTAAGGTACTATTTTCATCTGGTTAATAATTTTTAACCGAAAGAGATGTTAAAAGCCAAGGATGTACGCGACCATAGTAGGTTAATGGTCTGGAATTGATAGGGAGAATCGAAGGCAATCGTCCAAATCGGGAGTGACGAGGCGTGTTGACCCAGTGATGGAGGTCAGCGTGTGGTGAACGCTGGAATGGATTTGGCAAACGTGTATCAATTTAATCAAAATTAATTAAAAGATAATTGAGAATCATCCAAACAGATTGAACAAACGGTGTGAATCTTTGGAAATTATCAGGATTTTGGAAAAAAATCAAATGTCCACTCCCGGGATGAACGGCTCTAAGGAACAAAATAGTTATGTAAATAGAAAACGGTATTTTAATGAACCTGAAGTGTACATACGAAATAAAAGAGCGAGCAAGGGGAAATGTTGGCTCCCTTCCATCTCCCTTAGTAAATCACACAAGAGAAATGCGTAGATTTACACACGGCGTTCTCCTATAATTCAGCTCTCATCCCTATAAATAATTGTCTAAACGCCTCCCACCGTTCAGAGCAACAATTAATTTTCCATGAATGAATATGACGTGTTTGGTTTTTTTTCTTTTGTTAACGATTTTGCTTCCCTCTTTCAGGTTCAAACGCAAGTAGTAATGGAGAGACTAAGCCTCAAAGAGCTACAACCTCAGTTCTGATAAGCACGTCGCAGCCTCATTACGTCTCGCAGGTAAAAAGAATTTCATCAATGCTCAGTCAACATAAATTCGAGTATAATTACTTAATCGGATTATGTTTTGCAAGTCTAAAAAATCCAATGTTTGAACCCGGAAAAAAATATAGGTAACGAACTTTCTTCGCTCTTTCGTCCGAAAAAAAAAACTACTTTTTAACCAAATTCGTGGTCTATTTCCTCGGTCTTCTGGGTCTAAAAACAGAAAACGCGTTGTTCAGGATTTCTAGCCGTTTTCCTCTCCAGATTTTCATTTAACTCAAGAAGGCCATTTCTGCTAAAATTTAGTTACAAGAAGAAAATTTAAGTCAGTTAGGCTTGAAGAAGTAAATAATATCCTCGATAATTTGATTTGTATCTACATAATTAGTTCGTACGCTTCACACGAAGATTTAAACTTAAAAAAGAACGTCCTAGTGATGAGCCAGGACCTGCATTGCAGGGCGCACCTTCCCCTCCTCCCTGCATTGCGGCCGTTACAATTGGATTCTTCTTGGCTTAATAACATCTTGAATATAAATAAACATAATCCAATATTTACGAGGTAAATGGTCTATAAACTTAGGTCCGAGTTTATTCTTACGCTACTTATACCTCACTTTTGTGGTATAAATGAAAATATTTTCCGTACAGAAAGAAAACAATCAGAATCGAGTTAAAAAATTTTAATCAGCCTGCATCTTCAAATGGAACTCTCTTTTAAAAAATATCGTATTTTTTTAGGTATTCCTATGTCTAAGTGTTTGTGTCACTAGGTACCGAAAGAATTCGATTTATTCCGCCACGAGTATTGTATTACGAGTGCTGTGCCGTGAAGGGTTATGTTTTTTTGCTCCGTTTGTCGTAATCGTTTCGGGCGTAAACGAGAATTCCGATACAGTCGTGCGACTCAAACGTAGGTTATAGACTATTGGATTTCCCTTTGCGTTTTTCTAGGGGTTAGAAAAAAGGGTGAAACATTTTTGGTAACATTTCTAGTTTTTTGACTTCCTCAAAGAGAAGTTATTGTGACATCCTCGTGGTATTTGGTAAAGGGCCTTGCAGACCCTGTAGTTTTAAACTGAAAAAAGAAGCTCCTTCAGTGGCACCTCCAGACTTATTTTCGTTGAAACGAAGTAGCCACCATCCAATCAAAAAATGATCTATGAGAAAAACCCAAATTCGAAAGAACTACAAAAAAGCGCTCTTATTAATATGGAGAAAATTGTGAGACGCCCTAGAAGAACCTTCGCATTTTCCGTAAGGTGGGTTTCTAAAATAGGGCCAAGCGTAGGTTGAGAGATCCGATGGCAAACACAATTAAGGACATACGACGCTGTTAAAATATTCGTGTACATAATGGGTTTGAACGACGCGTCGGAATAGATAGCGAGTTTCAAGTTATGCGAGTCCACGGTTTACTCGTGAAGAGATAACGCAAAAGGGAAAATATTCATCTTTTAACTGTTTCAAGATTTATCTTTTTATTAGAAATAAGAACAAAAATACAAATCTTGTTTTTAGACGCTATAATCTTTATTTCTAGTAGATTATCAACCGTATAAACCAAATCTACGGTCCCTTTTGATCCCTTTGGATAGAATACACGTTTGAAAACAGCGAAATGAAAAAACTGGCGTTCAAGATAAAACTTTTTGAGGGGGGAAATTTAACTGAATAAAGGTGCTTAAACAAATATTAGTATATAAGGCAACTTAAGCTTTCTCATTTCAGCCCCGGTTTTCCATCTGGCATCGTTCCAGGATCCCTGTCGGCAAAAGTTAATTATTTTAAAACCGAACCCCCTCGCTTTATGACTTTTCGAGAGGCCGCCTTTCTCTTATTAGCTGCCAAAAATTACTTTTTCATCAGAGTCCTCTAACCTACCGACCTTTCTTCTTCTACAGAAAACTGTATTTCTCTAACCTTTTTTGTTTTACAATCAATATCTTTTAAATGTCATAGTGACTTCTGTCCATCAATAGAAAATAAATAAAATTCTTATCACTAGTATCACGTATACTTCGAAAATCCATACAAATATTAAGAATCCTTGGGTGAGTTTCGGGAATGATGGTTTTTTGAAGGGATCGTTACTCTTTGTATGCTTGAATAATTCTTTCTCGCACCAATTTCCTGTTCTTTCTTCCCTTAGTGCCTGTCTGCAACTGGCTCAACGTCCAGCCGAAAATATAGTATAATAACTTCCTTATTTTCATTGTAAAATTTGGTTTTTTTAGGTACTTGCTGCACTAGCGTTGGCTCTTGGGCCATTGGCTGCAGGGTTAGGAAAGGGATACAGTTCGCCGGCGATCGCGTCACTACAAGAGAAGCAACAGTTCGCCATTCACACAGGAAACTTCACGAATATCCTTACTATAAGTCCACAGCAAGCGTCATGGGTTGCGAGCCTTTCCCTTTTAGGAGCCCTATTCGGTGGAATGTTCGGCGGGATCGCGATGAAATTCGGCCGAAGGAAGGTGCTCCTGATCACATCGATCCCTTTTTCGGCGTCCTGGCTCGTGACGGTTTTCGCAAAAAATATCGAAATGATGTTCGCTACGGGTTTCGTCGGTGGCTTCTGTTGCGCCATAGTTCTCATGGTGTCTCAGGTGCGGTATTCAGCTAGCTTACCTTAAAATGTTAATATTTTGTTTTAGGTATACATCAGTGAAATAGCAGTGCCTGATATTCGAGGTTGCTTGAGTGCTGTTTTAAAAATATTCGGTCATGTTGGAGTTTTAATAGTTTTGCCGTCGGAGCTTATCTTGACTGGAGAGAACTGGCGATGGTCATCAGCTGTGCTCCGTTAGTACTTTTTATCAGTGTCGCATATATGCCGGAAACTCCAAGCTATCTAGTTTTGGTGGGAAAGGAACAAGAAGCGGCTAGATCACTACAGTGGTTTAGAGGTCCGCACGCCGACGTTGGAAAGGAACTTCTCACCATTCGCAATAACGTTCTTGCAGCTCATTCTGATAGATTCAACAATCCGAGCAGACACGCACTCATGACGATCCTCAATCCGATATTGATAACTTGCGGTTTGATGGTGTTTCAACGATTTTCCGGTGCGAACGCTTTTAACTCGTACGCCGTTACGATTTTCCGTCAGACGTTCGGCGGTATGGATCCTCATAGCGGAGCGGTCGCCGTCGCTTTCGTACAACTCTTATCCTCCCTCCTATCGGGACTCCTTATCGACACAGTCGGAAGACTGCCGCTACTCATTGCCAGTAGTGTTTTTATGTCAATGGCTCTCGCCGGCTTCGGCTCATTCGCTTATTACGAAAACGTTCATCGTAGCAGAGGCTATGTCGTTGCCCAGTACGATTGGATCCCCTTGCTTTGTGTGTTAGTCTTCACGATCGCATTTTCTATGGGTATCAGCCCTATATCATGGCTACTAATCGGAGAGCTCTTTCCACTCGAATATAGAGGACTCGGAAGTGCTCTGGCAACATCTTTTAGCTACGCCGGTGCTTTTATAAGTGTTAAAACTTTTGTTGATTTTCAAGAAATGTTTGGTTTGCATGGTGCATTTTGGTTCTATTCCGCTGTTTCAATAGGAAGCCTCTGTTTCATCGTTTGTTTCGTTCCCGAAACCAAAGGCAAAGATTTGTCTGAAATGAATTCTAGAATCAATTAAAAATCACCTTCTTTTTTTTTCAAACTTATTCCTTCTTTTTTTAATTAATCTCATTGTCAGACAATCGAATATATTCTATAAGGCAATTTGAGGTAAAAATGCATGAAATTTTTTTAAATGGATGTTTGGAAACAGCACATTGTACATTTAAAAAACCGTGCCTTTTGCCACTTTCATTAATTTAAAAAAACTTTTTCAAAAAGAGCTATATTAATTGTTAAATATTGAATTAATTTTATATAAAAAAAAATTAGTAGGCCAGTTTACTTTGTTTTTTAAAAATCGTTTTTTTTTTTTTCCTCTCTTTCTCTCTCTTCAAATAAAATTTTAATGATAAGTACATTTCAAGAATCGTTAAGAAGATACCCGTAGCCAGTACAATATGATTGGAAATATAATGAAGTATTTTAATGTGTAACCTTCAGTAATGATGTTAGTTGGTGCTTAAATTAGGGGAAACGATTTTTAAAAGAAAATTATTTTAAAAAATAGATCAACCTATGAACAATAATTTGTTGACAATAATTTAATATAATCATGGCAGTAACAATAAAAAAATAGGCTTGATAATTTTTACGATTTTAGTATTCATGGCCATTGTAATAGCAGAAAAGGAAACAAAGAAATAAATCTCCTTTAGAGCTTTTATATTTCGGCTGTAAAATAATTTTAAAAAACAATAAATTTTAAATTAAGATTATTAACTTAAAATCCAAGCTTTCTTCCACATTTATGTAGTTTTAGTCGTGGAGGAGGGGGGCTAAATCAAATCAATTTTTTTCTCTTAAAATTCGAGAAAAAACAATTTTTTTTTTGGCCCCTCCCCCTTTCTAACCTCTCTCAAAGTAGACTGATAGAGTAAAAAAAAAAAAACAAAGTTTTTTTAAACCCTCAAGTAATATGACAATACTTAAAAAAAAACAATTAATATATTGTATGTAAGTAATTTAAAAAAAATTAGTTGAAAAGAAAACATTTAATAATTTTTATACTTACAGAAGCGGGATTAGGGAGGGTTAAATTGAGAATTGGTACCAAATTTTAGTGTTATTTATAAGTATTTGTTATGTCTTTCAATTAGTCTTAAATATTGGTTATGTATTATTTAAAACGATAGAAACTACATTGTATTTTTTTTTTTTTTTAAATTGAATATCACATTGTAACAAAAAAAGCATATCTGAAGTATGGAGTCAAGCAACACTGAATCTTATTATTTGGAGAATGGTTTTCAAAGGGATATATGATGTTATGACTTTTTTTCCTCTTTCTCTAGAAAAGATTGACAGTGTTTCTTGTATTTTTATTAATTTACGTACCGAAAATTGGATAACAAAAACATATTAATGACATATCTATGTATTGATAAATTCTACCGGATTCATGGGTTGATAACGAAAAAAATGAACGAAGTGAAAAGGCAATAAAATTGAAAGAATTTCTTTTTATAGTATGAATAGTTTTGTTTTTTAGTTTCTCCACAAAATGACAATATTATCGTAATTTCAAGGCAGAAAAAAAAATAACTATGATTCTAGCGACAGCGCTTTATATGAGAACTTTTTGAACCAAATTTTTATCATCTAATGATGAATGGCGTCAACTGGTTTGTTTTTTTCATTTCTGTGGGTTTTACCTAATTAATTTTTTTTTTTTTTTTTATTATCTTGATTTAAATCATTTGAAAAATAATTAAGCTTATTAAGATTGAATTAATAATATTTTTTTAAAATAAGCTTTTCCTGAACAATCACTAGAATTTGCAATTTAGACTCAGTAAGCCATTAAAAAAAACCTTCTAAAAACTTATTTCAAACGTTTCTTAATTCGTTTTATGCAATTTATTGGCGTTTCCAAAGACCTGATTTTCTTCAAAATTGTTACTGATGCTTCTCGATGATTAGGGGATTTTGTAAAAAGGGATTTTTAAAACAATACTTAGATTGAAACATCTGAATATATGTTATATTTTCGAAATTTTCGTACATTATAAAACTTCCCAAAAGATGGGAAATGGTCGTTAAAAAAATATTGCAAATAAAACTAATCGGTGGGAACTTTCAGAACGAGACGAGCAATAAAAAATAACCATTTGTTTTCGTAGTTTCATGGTTTTTGAAGTCAATTTTCACTCTATGGCGTCGCATACTCAATTTGTGAAATGGCTATGCAGCGAATGGCATTATGTATAATAATAAAAACAAACTTGCTTAGATAATAAGAGCATTTGTGTATAGAATTTTTCTCTCCCTACTTTAGCTACTGGAAACGTCAATAGTGGAATGAATGCACCAATTAGCTTTACACGTTCTCAAGAATATGCATATTTTCTATGCGATAACTTTTCATAGTTTTACAAAGCCTAATGTACAATGGATATTTGTCTTTTCGTAATATTTAAAACAAACGTTAACAATAAACGCTGTTTTGGTGTGCTTTATACGACAATAAATTGGAAAGATTTTATATTTAAATAACAAAAAAAAGCAAAAATTATATATCAATTGTATACAGTAAAAAAATGTCCATGCTATGAGTGAGAGTTAATCGCTAGTTATAATAACGCAAATGTCTTCCTGGTGTGATGCACTGTTGTAAATAGCAAGAGATTAAGCATCAAATAGATGTTCAAAATGTAAAAATAATATTTTAGAAATTTTTATTTTAGAGTAATACAGTGATGCCCAATAATATATATTTCGCAGACAATATAATATACCATTTTCGTTTATTTATCAATAAATTGTATATTATTATCATTTAAGAAATATCATTTGGACAATAAAACAGATATTTGTTTACTTTGGAGGATTTTTCCCCCCTTGATTTAACCAATTTGATCATTCATTCGACAGTGGTGCGATTTCTAGAATCCCAGCACTCGGCAACTTTTCACAATGTGACGGCCTCATTTTCCATCTATCAAGAAGCAACGGAGATATTCCTGAAATATTTGAGTCATACCTCTTCGGAGTTGTAAGCTTGGTTTGAGTTATATTCTCATTCAAACATAAGCCATTCGAGTTAAACCATGCAAACTCTAGCTGCTAGAGCGGCTTGAGATACTAAACCAACATGACCGCTAAGTCTTGCGAGTTAAGTATGACAAAAGAAAATTTGAGGAGTGATGAAGCGCCCGTGCTCCCGTTTTCAAGCTCCCCTTGGTGGCTTCGCGAAATGCTTGTTTACAGGTAATATATTAATCAGTGATTACTGATGAGTGATGAGTTAGATGATAATATGTTATCGATTACTTTGAAATCCTTAAAATTCTGTAAAGATGTTGTCTACAGGCTCTTCCTAGGGCTTCCTCCCTCAGTATTCTAACATTAAAAAAAAACTTCAATTTCAACCATCGCATTAAGTAGTGTAGTACCTAGTTTTATATTGGTTTCAATAGAATACTTATTTTATTTTCAACCTCACATTACTTTTTGCAAACTAACTTTTTAATTGTGTTATAGTTTTTTTTCCCTTTTTTTTTTTTCTTAAAATAGTGAAGGGCAGTAAGTACATATTTTCCTCCTCTTAGGGGGGCGCGGGCGCAGGCTTCAAAAAGGTAGAGAACACTGCTCTAGCTGCTGGAACTCGTTGACAAAGACTTCTGCCCTCTTCCAGCTAGGGTTCGGGTTGCTCCCTTGAAGTCATTCGTTTAATAATTTTTTATATTTATACAACGAGACCTTCTACAGCAGCCAGAAAAAGTTATGAACATGCCTCCATTTTTTTACACAGATTAAAAATGTTGCTTTCTTGGGATTGAAATTTAAGTTGAGTTAAGTGACTATGGGCAACTCAAAATTTAAAAATTGAAAATATAACGTGGTTGAGGTTCCGTTCAATTCCTGGGGCCTTGCTGTCGGAGCAGCCTGCCTCTAGAACTTCACTTTGAAGGAAAAGTTTTAGAGCTGCCTTCTGTTTCAGCAGGCGAGAAACACATTGGGGCAACGAAAGCCACCGGGTCTGCGCTGGATGGAGCAGCTTATGATGGGTTTATTTTTACCTCACATGCCGAAATTTTGGCGCGTATAAATCGATAGGTGAAAAGCGATCGAATACGCTGAAGAGTTTTAAAGGCCCCTAAATGAGCACCGTATGATTTGCGGTGGTAATATGAGGTGGTATGGCGTAGGTGGAGTTTATTGTCGCCGCCACAATTTGAAAACAAAAAGAAAAAGAAAAAAACTTGGAAAAATTTTTGACGAAAAAAATTGAAAAAATAACCTTGAAAATTTTTCGAAAAAATAACTTCGAAAATTTTTTGGAAATAAAATGCTTGAAATTATTCATCCCCGTCCTTGAACTTTTCTTTAATAAACACAGCAAAATTAAAAATAAATAAAGCAAAGCAAATAAAAAATTCGGAGGGGCGCCTAGTGCCCTCTTCAACGGTAGCGCTAAAGTTGCGCGAAACGAGGATCGACCGTTTTCCGTTCACTCCGACACCACGTGCCCCCGCCTCACAGTAACACGTTCCGGCTTACGATTTCTGAGAGTTTTGCTCTTTTAAGACTATCGAAACTTGTGAGAGGTCAAGGTATCGTTATCCTTTTCATTATTTTTGTTTACTTATTAGAACTGTTTGAAGTGTTGTATATTATTCCTGGAAATTCACCTTTGTATCCCTGTCATTGTAGGTTTTTAGGTTAATTACTTTCAGAATTTTTTGTTTTTAAATACTCCATTACTTATGGTATTTTTTTAAACTGTAGTTTTTTTTTTTTTGCTTATCGCTCTTCACCTTTTTTTAACATAAACCTTCGTGGACCAAAATTGCTTGTTTTAAGAATTTTGCAGCCAAAGTTATCTGCATTCATGTTGAGTTGAATTTAGGTTCGTCTTCTCTTTTCGTGGCGTGGAATTCTCATTCCGGTACAAGGATGCCGCTAACTTTCTTGAAGTCTAAAGGGCCGGAAGAAAGTTAGAAGATCCAATAGGAAAAGTATGTGCCTTCTCGACAACCGTCGTTTCCCGTCAAGGAACTCCAGATGTCGTTCTGGCGTGGGATTATTCTTATTCCCAATGAAAAAGGAGAGCGGAGCGTCAAGTTTTGTGAGTCAGTCTCACGCTTCCTGAATTGGTGTCTCGAGAGAGACTATTTAATAGTGATACGCCTAAGGGCGTTATAGAGCTCGGAGAGCAGCCGGTCCTGAAAAGAACCGTTGAATATCCAAGGATTTGGATTGGCGTCTTTCGGAGTGGTGAAGTCCTTTCTCTGAGCAATCCAGGGATGTCCCAAGGCAGGCTGTATCCGGGCTTCCACGTTCGGACGGAGACGGTGCTTTTTTCCTTCTGCAGGGCTGGATGGTGCTTGGCTGGATGACGAGTAGTGATTGATTATTAATCTTGAAAAAGACTTGTTAAATGGACGTTCACGGGCGGTCTATATAAGATCCGCTTTTGCAAGGTTCGCGTGAAGCGTCCGAGTATTTATTTATTTCTTTTACATGTTAGTTTATTTCTGTATGTACATTGGTTTTTTACAAAGTGAGTTTTTGCTTTTTAATAATTAACAATTTTTTAATAACGTAAATGAAAGAATACAATTAAATAAAAGAAAAGAAAGGAGTTTGAAGAGACTTCGTGAGATCGCTAGAAGCTCTCTTGTGGTGAAGGAGTTAGGCAGTAGCTTTTGGTTACTTCCGTTAGGGTGCGTAGGCTGTACGGTTGTACCGCCACATAGCCCCCCCAAAAGCGTTGCCAGGAGGGAGTCATATGTCGAAGTGTACCTTCTTCTTCACAGTCCGTCCGGATCGGGTGGTGATCTGCGTCGAAGGAGTCGGCTGAGTTGGTGCTGTATCCGCAGGTTCGCCTTCGTTCGATGGCGCGTCGTCGAAGATCGCGGGCTTCACCCTGTCGATGGATACCGTGGTTTCCCGGTTGTCGAGCTGTATGCTAAAGTCTTGTCGGTACGGGAAAGAACTCGGAAAGGTCCTTCATACGGAGGTGTTAGAACGCTTGAGCCCCTCTATTCTTAGGAAGACGTGGTGCACGTTTGTAGCGATTTCGGAACAAAGACTTTTGTCGACTGGTTCCTGGGGGGCATCGGTCGCAACGAAGTTGTGTTCTGTAGCTGTTGGACAAAAGCGTCGCAGTCCACCGACTCTTTTGATGGTATGAAGAAATCTCCAGGCAGCCGAAGCGTGGTGCCGAAGACAAGTTGAGCTGGACTGTGATTCCCCGTGTTTAAGGCGTTTCTAAGTCCAAGGAGCACGATGGGAAGGTGTTTTGTCCAGGTTGTTTGTGCATCCCGAGCCGTAAGAGCCGCCTTGAGCGTTCGGTGCAATCTCTCAATTTGGCCGTTGGCTTGTGGGTGATAGGCTGTGGTCCTTATACGGTCGATTCCAAGAAGCAGGACGAGTTGACGAAAGAGTTGGGATTCAAATTGTCTCCCTTGATCCGTTGTAAGTCGGAGTGGCGTCCCGAAGCGAGCGATCCAATGTTCGATTAGAGCCCGGGCGACTGTCTCGGCGAGCGTGTTCGGAAGAGGGATCGCTTCTGGCCATCTCGAAAAACGGTCGATCATTGTCAAACAGTACGTCATTCCTTCGGAAGTCGGTAGTGGACCGATTAAGTCAATGTGGAGGTGTTCGAACCTTCCTGCGGTCGGGAAAGAACCAAGTGGAGATCGTATGTCGCGTGATTTTTGATTTTTGGCAGCCGATGCATGACTTGGCCCATTTTCCGGTGTCCACGTTCATGCCCGGCCAAAAGTATCGCTGCGAGACCATTTTTCGAGAAGTTCGAACTCCAGGGTGACTTGGCGTATGGATGTTGTGAAAGGCGGCTCTTCGGAAATGAAATGGGAGGTACGGTCGAGGTTTGTCCAGTGTAGTCTCGCAAAGGATTGAAACGAGTGAACCTGGAATGCTAATTTTCTCGAGCTTAAATGAACCCGTCGGAAGAGTGCCGTTTTGTTCTTCAAGTAGTTGAGCTTTTTCGAGCGCTTCCCAATTGTCAGGCAATAGATCTACCTCGTCCACTCGGGAGAGAGCGTCCGCTACCGGATTTTCAGCGCCATTTATATGTCGGATGTCCGATGTGAATTGCGCTATGAAGCTGAGGTAACGAGTTCGAATAGGTGACTTGAAGTTGATGGTTTGTCGAATGCGAACGTGAGAGGGCGATGGTCTGTGCGAATCATGAACTTCCGTCCTTCGAGAAGTGGTTGGAAGTGTTTGACTGCCTGGTACATAGCGAGAAGTTCGCGGTCGTATGTGGAGTATTTTTGCTGGGCTGGAGACAGTGCTTTTGAAAAAAATCCGAGGGGTGTCCAGGTGTCTCCATCCAGTTGTTGAAGTGCTGCTCCGATGCCCTTGTCTGATGCGTCGCAGTCGAGTGAGATGATAGCATCAGGGTTTGGGTGTCCCAATCGCGTGGCATTCCTTAAGTCTTCTTTAGTTTGATCAAAAGCCGCCGTTGATTCCGGGTTCCAGTCGATTTTGCGTTTGTCATTTTTCTTACTGCCTTTTAAATATTCGTTGAGTGGACGTTGCCTTTCAGCCGCGTGAGGAAGACATTTTCGGTAAAAATTGACCATAGCCAAGAATCGCCTTAAGTCCTTGATGGTCTCGGGCTTCGGGTAAGAGTTGATGGCGTCGACTTTAGTTTCGATCGGTGTGATTCCGTTTGCATCGATGTTGTAACCGAGGAAATTGACGGTGTTTTTTCCGAAGACACATTTTGGAATTTTGAGAGTTAATCCATGTGTTGAAAGACGTTTAAATACTTCTTCGAGGTGTTCCTTGTGTTCTTCTCGGAAGACGAGGAGACGAGAATGTCGTCGATATATGCGAACACGAAAGGGAGGTCGCGAAAAATAGAGTCTATAAACCTTTGGAAAGTCTGCGCGGCGTTCCTCAGTCCGAAACACATCCTTGTAAATTCGAAGAGTCCAAATGGAGTTATAACGGCTGTCTTGGGTATGTCTTCTTCAGCTATCGGGATTTGAAAGTAGGCGCGTTCCAAATCGAGAGTAGAAAATATTGTCTTGCCTGTAAGACCAATATTCAGATCGCTGATGTGAGGAATACTGTATTTGTCTGGGGTAGTCTTCGAGTTGAGACGGCGAAAGTCCCCGCAGGGTCGAATGGTGCCATCGGGTTTATCAACGATGTGTAATGGACTAGCCCATTGGCTTTTGGAAGGCTTACAGATGCCTTCTTCCACCATTCGGTAGAATTCCTCTTTTGCGGCTTTATACCTCTGCGCCGTTAGACGGCGTGCTTTTTCTGCGACAGGGCGCCCGGTTGTCTCGATGTAATGTTGCACGTTATGTTTGATAACGTCCTTTGCGAAAGCCGGTTGTGTTATGTCCTTGTATTTCCCTATGAGGTCGGCGTATTTTCCGGTCGGTATAGTCGAGAGAGATTCGAGTGAAGCGAGACCGGTGCGTCCAGAGGTGCTAAGCTTGGTTTCTCGATCGATGATTCGTCGGCCTTGAATGTCTACGATGAGACCATGGCGATTTAAAAAATCAGCCCCAATGATCGGTTTCTTGACATCGGCTATTACGAATCTCCAGTTTAATGGCCTACGTAGTCCGAGGTCCACATTCAATGATTTGTACCCGTATGTGGAAATCAACGTACCATTTGCGGCGTAGAGAGCATTATCTTGTAGAGGTCGACTATTTGAAAGAGGCGGTAGGACCGACACCGCGGCACCCGTGTCTATTAAAAAAGTCCTATGTGATTTTCGGTCTGTTACAAAAGGCGGGCGGAGATCGAGTCGAGAGCTGCTGCGGCAGACTCAGCCCGTTGAGCTGCCGCTGAGGTTAGTTTTTTGTTAGAGTTTCGGAGCAGGGTTGAGTACATTTTGTAGCCTGATCTCCGAAGCGTCTGTGAAACCAGCATTTTCCTACTTCGTTAGTCGAATTGTCTCGCTTCGCTGGAGATTTCGAACGGGTTCTGCTTCTAGACCTTTTCTGGATCTGCAGTTTCTGGACTTGTTTAGCGAGTTCCGAGACTTGTCTCGATAATTCGGCTATTTGGTCGTTTTTCGCTCCGGCGTCGGACGGAGAAACTGAGAAGACTGATGGTTTGTCGACCTCTGCGATCTTGTCTGCAGTTAGGGCCAATTTATTTAAGTCGTCAGTGTCTACCGTAGTTAAAATTTCTTGAGTTCTGGACGGTAGGGCGCGCAGCCAGAGGCTTTTTAACATGTCGTCAGAGAGTAGCGTCCCGGCTTTTGTCGCATGGCGGAGGAAATGTGACGGCTTTTCATCTCCGAGCGTTGTTGTTCCAGTAAACGTTTTATTTTGGAACTTTGACTTTCTTCGAATGTCGACAATAATCGGGCTTTTAACGCTTCGTACGGAGTAGCTCCCGGTTCCCGAAGTATATCAGCTACCTGTCGTAACTGTTCCAGTTCCAAGTTGGCCACGACGAGTTGATATTTTTTGGCGCTCGAATTTACCCGTGAAGTGCTGAAAACCGCTTCAATTTGTATAAACCAGAGAGCTGGTTCGGCTTTCCAAAATGTAGGCAGGCGTGGTGCAGGGCCGATGGACTCCGTTCCTTGCGGAGTGGGCTGACCCTCTTGATGAGTAGTCTCTTGATCCTCGTTGACCATGTTGCCGGCGAAGAGTTATCAAGTCAGTCTTAGTTCTGTTAAACGTCGATAGGTCACCAGTTATTGGATGCTCGCTAACTTTCTTGGTCCTGAAAAGGGCCGGAAGAAAGTTAGAAGATCCAATAGGAAAAGTATGTGCCTTCTCGACACCGTCGTTTCCCGTCAAGGAACTCCAGATGTCGTTCTGGCGTGGGATTATTCTTATTCCCAATGAAAAAGGAGAGCGGAGCGTCAAGTTTTGAGTCAGTCTCACGCTTCCTGAATTGGTGTCTCGAGAGAGACTATTTAAATAGTGATACGCCTAAGGGGCGTTATAGAGCTCGGAGAGCAGCCGGTCCTGAAAAGAACCGTTGAATATCCAAGGATTTGGATTGGCGTCTTTCGGAGTGGTGAAGTCCTTTCTCTGAGCAATCCAGGGATGTCCCAAGGCAGGCTGTATCCGGGCTTCCACGTTCGGACGGAGACGGTGCTTTTTCCTTCTGCAGGGCTGGATGGTGCTTGGCTGGATGACGAGTAGTGATTGATTATTATCTTGAAAAAGACTTGTTAAATGGACGTTCACGGGCGGTCTATATAAGATCCGCTTTTGCAAGTTCGCGTGAAGCGTCCGAGTATTTATTTTATTTCTTTTACATGTTAGTTTATTTCTGTATGTACATTATTGGTTTTTTACAAAGTGAGTTTTGCTTTTTAATAATTAACAATTTTTAATAACGTAAATGAAAGAATACAATTAAATAAAAGAAAGAAAGGAGTTTGAAGAGACTTCGTGAGATCGCTAGAAGCTCTCTTGTGTGAAGGAGTTAGGCAGTAGCTTTGGTTACTTCCGTTAGGGTGCGTAGGCTGTACGGTTGTACCGCCACAGCACCAAACGGCCTCAAAGCTCACGTGTCGTCGCTTTGAATACCGAGAAGAGATTCCAAACGGTTCTTGGCTTGGAGATCCTAACAACCCTAAATGTCGAGTCAGAGTCAAAATTTTCCTCCGTAAGATTTTTTTTTAATTTTAAACCCTCTATTTCTCGATTTTCTGGTGTAGAAACACCCGTTAAACCAGCTGAATTGGCGTTAAATGTATTTTTACCTGGTTTCAGGTCGTTTTTAGCGATTTCCAGGTGTAGAAACACCTGTTAAACCAGCTGAATAGGCGTTAAACGTATTTTTTACTGGGTGTTGGGTCGTTTTTATCGATTTCCTTGTGTAAAAACACCAGTTTTGTCGGCTGAAAGGGCGTTAAACATATTTTTTACCAAGTTTTGGGTTATTTTATCGATTTTCTGGTGTAGAAACACCAGGTTTATCGATTTCCCGGTGTAGAAACATCGGTTTTATCGATTTCCTGGTGTGGAAACACCAGTTTAATTGGCTGAATGGGCGTTAAACAAATTTATACCGGGTTTCGGGTCATTTTTATCGATTTCCTGGTGTGGAAACACAAGTTTAATCAATTTCCTGGTGTAGAAACACCTGGTAAACCAGCTGAATTGGCTTTAAACGTATTTTCTGCCGGGTTTTGGGTCGTTTTTCGATTTACTTGTGTAAAAACACCAGTTTTATCGGCTTATGGGCGTTAAACATATTTTCTGCCGGGTTTTGGGTCGTTTTTATCGACAACACTTTCAATCAATTTCAAAGTAGAAACACCTGTTTAATCAATTCCTGGTGTAGAAACACCAGTTTAATCGATTTCCTGGTGTATACACCAGTTTTATCGATTTCCTGGTATAGAAACATCAGTTTTATCGATTTTCTAGTTTAGAAACACCAGTTTTATCGATTTCCCGGTGTAGAAACCTGTTTAATTGGCTGAATGGGCGTTAAACCAATTTTATACCGGGTTTCGGGTCATTTTTATCGATTTCCTGGTGTGGAAACACAAGTTTAATCGATTTCCTGGTGTAGAAACACAAGTTTAATCAATTTCCTGGTGTAGAAAACACCAGTTTAATCGTTTCCTGGTGTAGAAACATCAGTTTCATCGATTTTCTGGTTTAGAAACACCAGTTTTATCGATTTCCCGGTGTAAAAAACACCAGTTTTATCGATTTCCCGGTGTAGAAATACCAGTTTTATCGATTTCCCGGTGTAGAAACACCAGTTTTATCGATTTCCTGTAGAAACACCAGTTTTATCGATTTCCTGGTGTAGAACACCAGTTTTTATCGATTTCCTGGTGTAGAAACACCAGTTTTATCGATTTCCTGGTGTAGAAACACCAGTTTTATCGATTTCCTGGTGTAGAAACACCAGTTTTATCGATTTCCTGGTGTAGAAACACCAGTTTTATCGATTTCCTGGTGTAGAAACACCAGTTTTATCGATTTCCTGGTGTAGAAACACCAGTTTTATCGATTTCCTGGTGTAGAAACACCAGTGTTATCGATTTCCTGGTCTAGACACACCAGTTTTATCGATTTCCTGGTGTTAAAACACCGGTTTAATCAGCTGAATGGGCGTCAAACATCTTTTTAATTTACCAGGTTTTTGGTTTCTTTAATCTTTATCAATCTTTTTATTATTTTAGGACGATTCATATAAACGAACGATGTAACACCATGCAGAAAATGGCGGTTACTTTGCTCGACTCACTTTTCCCTCGTGAAGTCCTCGCTGTTTCAAATAAGCGGAAAAGGGAAACATTCTAAACAACAACTCGACCCATTATTGGTAAATTTTCTTTATTATTTTTCATCTCATTTATTTTCTTTTAGATATATGCCATAAAGTGCCATTTAATTTACAAGTTTAATATGACGGAAGAGGAATGGCATAAGATAAAACAGAATTTGGACTCGAAGTGCCGTGGCGTTTGGAGGAAAAAATCCGAGGACTGCCTCTCGAATCGGAAACCACCAATGTAAATTTTTAATTAATTAAATAATTTTATTCATTTTTTCTTTACAGCCCAACATTTTAACATTTACAGACCATGGCAATGAAGAATCACTGGACTATCAGCAGGTAAATTTATTTCATTTTTACTTCCTTTTTGATGAATTATTGATTTTATTCCAAAAATAGTTGAAAAACAGTAGTTTTTAAAAGTTTTTAATTTTCAGAATTTGGATTGCAACTCGATTACAGTTTTGAGGCAAGGGAAAGACGAGAACCTTTTTGAAATCCAAGATGGGCAAACGATTAAAGTTTTAATAATGACGACATAAAAGATCTTTTATCAGTAAGTTATTTTATCGACAAATTAATTTCTCAATTCTTTATTTAGACATCGGTGGAACTATTTCTGTCGAAGACAACAACTGCTTTAGCCTCGGAAATCATCAGTTGGTCATCGCAGACAGTTTTACGGATAAGGACCCAATGGGTGACGACCTGTCATCTTGAATATTATTTTTTAATAAAAAATGAAAATTAAATGTTTAAGGCCAAAGGGGACGACAAGTGTGGCAACTTTTTGTGAGACAGAAGACGAGTGCGAGAGAGTGAGAAAACCGAAATTTGTTCAGTTCTCACGCTTCTAAAATTGGTCCGATTTGATTTTTTCAAATTGGAATGTACTCAGTGGTACAGTACAAAATTCTGTATCTAAAAAAATTTTTTTTGCCGCCAAAATTGTTAAATTTTGCAAAATTTGAAAAAGTGGTCAACAGCCCAGAACCGTTAAAAAATCCTGAACCCAAAGACGTTAGTATTATAAAGATCGGATAAAAAATGGCGTCCGAAACGCGAAAATGCGAATTTCCGTTTGATGTTCTCTTATCAACCCTCCCGCTCCAAAAAGAATTGCATTTTAGTTATTTTTATTTTGTGAAATGCGTTTCTTGCATTTTTGTTCCTTATAATAATTTCTTTTCTTTATTATCCTAATATTTCCTTCCTTTACAGTTTTTTATTTATTTTTACAAAACTTTGATAGCTGGTTATCACAATAATTATGTGATATTTTTGTTACATCAATATACCCCTCAAAAAGTTACAAAAATAGGATTTTTTTTTTCAACTGAGTGTCTGTAAAAAATAAAAACCAAGGATTCGGCAGAGAAAGACTGAATATCGAAAGAAACATAAAAATTTCACCCAACGCTGACGTAGACGGGCAGCGAACATCAAACGGAAATTCGCATTTTCGCGTTTCGGGCGCCATTTTTTATCCGATCTTTATAATACTAACGTCTTTGGATTCAGGATTTTTTAACGATTCTGGGCTGTTGACCACTTTTTCAAATTTTGCAAATTTAAAAATTTTGGCGGAAAAAAAAATTTTTTTTTTAGATACAGAATTTTGTATTGTACCACTGAGTACATTCCAATTTGAAAAAATCAAATCGGACCAATTTTAGCAGCGTGAGAACTGAACAAAATTTCGGTTTTCTCTCTCTCGCACTCTATGTCCAAGCTCCAAATCCCCTTTCGCCTTAAAAAAAAATGTATTTTTGCTATTTTAATTTCAGTTTTTATTAGGCCCTATTTTTAAACGTACCTTGAAACTCTCTTCTCTCTATACCAAAAGTATACCTCTTTTCCTTTCTGGAAACATGAATTCATGATGGAACATGATTGCACTGCCTTCTAAATAGCTACTGTAGGTGACATTTAAAAAAACCGTAATTTGTAGCTGTAATTAAATACAAAACAAAATATCTTCATCTTTAAATTTTAGTTACAAAACCAATGATTTATAGATAAAATAACGATCAAAATTTTCAGTTTTGAAGTAAAAAGAGCGGGAATGTTGTACCAATCCCCACCCCCCACCACAGACATGCACAAACAAGTCTGGAAGCTTTTCTTCTCTCATTTCGCTCTAGGTGTGTAAAACTTTAAATATTCCTTTTATTACTAAAACTGACCAATTTAAATTATAATTTATGCTCCTTATTTATAAATGCTCCCTTAGGATCCGTTTTTTCAAGGTTTCCTTGAAATTCATTCCTTGACTTGTTTTTTATGGACCTAAGGAACTGAAATGTTCAAGGTATCCTCTTTGTTAAGGAACAACGTTCTCAAGGTTTCCTTGAAATTCCTGGACGTTACTTAGTTTTGTGTACCTCCCTGCAAGTGATCCTTCAAATAAAAAGAATCCTGATCTCCCTTTTTCTTGGTGGCTATTGAGGAACCTTAAGGAATCCTTGAAGAGGGGCTCCCATTGGCTGACGATCCTTGATTTTCGCTTAAATGCTTAAGTTAAGGAACAAAAAATGTTCAATGTATCCTCTTTGTTAAGGAACACCTTTTCTCAAGGTTTCCTTGAAATTCTTTGACGTTTTTTGGTTTTTATGAACCTTCCTGGAAGTGGTCCTTCAAATAAAAAGAATCCTGATTTCCCTTTTTCGAGGTGGGTATTGAGGAACCTTAAGGAATCCTTGAAGGGAGGGCTCCCATTGGCTGACGATCCTCGATTTTTACTTAAACTGCCTAAGTTAAGGAACAAAAAACGGATATTCAAGGTATCCTCTTTGTTAAGGAAGAGAGTTTCCATGTTTACCAATTTCTGTTAAAAGAGCACGAATTAGTTCCTATGCAAATCCTTTTGTCCAATTTTTAAAATTTCTCATGTTATTAATAATAAACAATAAAATTTAATGAAGCAATACTTTTTACTTTAATCTTTATAGCTCTCATATTTCGCAAAGGATGGTTTTATTACAAAATTTTAACCAAAATAGTTGGTTTCTTGGTTCCTTCCCTCTCGTTATACGAACATCCCTATCGTACATCCCCCTCCGTTATGGTCCCCCTCCCTTACTTCCCCTCCCTTATACAGGGTGTCCGGAAACACATGGCAAGCGTCTGGGAGAGCGTTAAAAAGTGGTTTTACGAAAAAAAGTTAAATGTAAACCCCCCTTAATTTAAATCAAAGAATTTGATGGTGTAGTTTAAAATCCGCCTGGATATACAGGGTGTCCCAGACACAACCTAACTTCGTTATTTCAAATGAGAACCCCTATTTTTTATTTCAGATTCGTAATCTACGCAAAATTTCAAGTAGATTTGAGTACTCATATGACAATTTTGGACAACTTTTAAAAAATGTCAAAATTTAGCGTTTTTTTGCGCTAAAATCCGTTAAAATTGACCTAGGAGACTCGTTTTTTCTTAATTCCACTTATTTTTTCCCGAAGAATCCAACTGTCTCAAATTTGAGCATCTTCGCATTCTGCATCACGAGATTTCGTCGCTAATGGCCTTTTTTCAAGTTTAACTCCAAATTCCATACTTCAAAAATGGAAATTAGCGATTTGTTGACGGAATTTTAATTTTTGATGCATAAACACAAAAGACGCTGTAGCTCTTTCAAAATTTGTGGTCCGAAAGAAAAATTCCTTTCAACAAGTGCTAATTTTCATTTCTGAACTAAAAATTTGGGTTCTAACTTGAAAAAGGCCATTAGCGACGAAAACTCGTGATGCTGAATGCGAAGATGCTCAAATTTGAGACAGTTGGATTCTTCGGAAAAAAATAAGTGGAATTAAAAAAAAACGAGTCTCCTAGGTCAATTTTAACGGATTTTAGCTCAAAAAACGCTAAAATTTTACATTTTTTAAAAGTTGTCCAAACTTGTCATATGAGTACTCAAATCTACTTGAAATTTTGCGTAGATTACGAATCTGAAATAAAAAATAGGGGTTCTCATTTGAAATAACGAAGTTAGGTTGTGTCTGGGACACCCTGTATATCCAGGCGGATTTTAAACTACACCATCAAATTCTTTGATTTAAATTAAGGGGGTTTACATTTAACTTTTTTCGTAAAACCACTTTTTAACGCTCTCCCAGACGCTTGCCATGTGTTCCGGACACCCTGTATACTTCCCCTCCTATATTGTTAGTTCTCTTTAAGGAAGTTTTTGTTGGAAGCTCTTCAAACTAGTACTTTTAAATCAGAAACCACCATTTTACTAAAATTTAGTAATTGAATATTTAATATAATTTTTAAATGTATCGAATTGAGTAATATATCAAAAAGGAGTTTAGGCATAAAAAAATGAAGTAGGGAAAAGGGCTCCCTCATAAATAACCGTACCTTTGAGCGTAGAACTCGAGCTCTTCTGAAGTCTTCTTTTTATGACTTCCATTCAGTTTATGGAATTTTGATTAAAAAAAAAAATTCAAAACGTTTTCATAATAATGGTTTGCGTATTATGAGAAAAGAGTTTTATAATTAGGGTTTCGTTGTGTAATGAGAGGGTGCAGACCTGACATTTTCATCCCTTAAATGTTACGCCCCCCCACCATCATTTCGAGGGGCCCTCTGTGACATTTTCAGGGGTAGGCCTTAAGGGTAATTAGCTGGGGAAAAATCAGGCTAATTTTACTCCCCTTTGTGTCTAAGGTAGCCTAGGTCTTTCGTACATTTTAAAAAAGAAAACACAGATTTTAAAGTAAAAATAAAGAATTTTCTTTAGTTTTTCCCCACTTTTAAACAGTTTTTTCTAAATGAAGTTCTTCTGGTGGTACCCTGGAATTTCTATGTGTGAAAATGGGGTCAAAGCCAATGTATCTTGGGTATGTCAATAGCGCCAGCCGGCCGTCCTTCATTATTTATATACAGGGTGTCCGGAAACACATGGCATACGTCTTGGAGAGCGTTAAAAGTGGTTTATGAAAAAAAGTTAAATGTAAACCCTCCCTAATTTAAATCAAAGAATTTGATAGTGTAGTTTAAAATGCGTTTGGATATACAGGGTGTCCCAAACAGAACCTAACTTCGTTGTTTCAAATGAGAACCCCTATTTTTTATTTCAGATTCGTAATCTACGCAAAATTTCAAGTAGATTTGACTATTTTTGACCATTTTCGCCAACTTTAAAAATGTCAAATTTTAGCGTTTTTCGCGCTAAAATCCGTCAAAATCGATCCACTTCTTTTTGTCTGAAGTTTCTAACTATCACAAATTCAAGCATCTTCGCATTCTGCATCACGAGATGTCGTCGCTAACGGCCTTTTTTTAAGTTAGAACCCAAATTTCTGCAAAAAACTCTGATCCTAATAACCCAGGAAAATGGCAGAAAATCCGCGGTTTCTCGGACAAAATAAATACAAGCTCTTAAAAATCTGATTAAAATGGGGTTTGTGGGAAGGAGGAAATCTTAAAAAAGTGAGACAATCATAATGGTATTTTATAATGATCTAGCTTGTTGGTGTAATTACTAATTAGTCTTCTTAGTAAAATTGAAGGGGTGGCGTCTGAAGGGAAGGTGGTGAGAAGTTGAGAAGGGAAAAGACCCCTTCCAAGTTATTTTCCTACCCTCACGGACTTAAATCAAACTTGTTTAATTTACGTGAACGTCAATCCAGGAGTTATGTGACGAACGGCGAGGGGTAAAAAGGATATTGGCGTGTTTTTCGATTTAACTAAATTCACATTGATCGACGTTAAATAATTGGATAGGAAGTATCCGCTTACGACGTTTTACGTCAAATGGGGAGTGAAAACCTTATTAGAAACCGTATTGTGTGCCATTGAGTCTTTTTTACAAAATGGCTCAACGGGGGAAAAAAAAGGTGAAGTTCCATTAGAAATTTCTTGACCTTTCCTGTCAATATTTGCTTCATAATTTACCTCTAGCTTTAAAAATATGCTTAGAATTGATTATTTTTAGGTTCAAATTGATCAATTAAGTATTCAATAAGTTAGCGTGGGCGAAAATTTAAGTCGCTCGTCAATTGTAACGCCAAAATTAAGCTGCCCGTTAAATAAGGGAAAAAACACTTGTCGTCCCGACATAAAATTTGTCGTTTCTACATAACGCAGTTGAACATAAAGGAAACTTTCATTTTAAAGAACTTGTCGTTTTGCCATAAAACTGTTTCTGTCGTTTGGGGATCCATCCAACGAGCTAGCCTATTTTCGCTATTTCAAATGCAATTATGGCGAAACGACAAAACCTTAAAACTTGACAGTTTACCATAATGCAATTCGCACATCCTCGCGAGAGGAAAAAAATTAACCCCCTTGTGTCATAAAACGAGCTGATCCCATTGGTTGCCTGCTTGCTTTTCCAAGATTATGGTGAGATCCTTTATGCTGAATTGCATTATGGTGAACTGCCACGTCTTTCGCCATAATCGCGTTTAACTGCGAAATTAGGCTTGCTCTTTGGCTGTCCCTAGTTTATGGTGAGATGTATAATGCCGAAACGACAGAAACAGTTTTATGGCGAAACAGCAAGTTTAAAGAGAGGCTTTTATGGTAACTTGCACTTTTTTTTATGTCGACTTGCATTTATTGAAAAAGTCGTTACGGCGAAACGCTTTATGTCGAAATGCATTATGCTCAAAATTTTTGAACTTTGGAGAGCTTTATGTTTAATAGCATTATGCCGAAAAGCATTACGGTAAACTGCAAATTTTCCTTGTTCAACTGTTTTAGGGTGAATTGCATTATGGTGAACTGTCAAGTCTTAAGGTTTTTGCCGTTTCGCCATAATCGCGTTTTAAACAGCGAAAATAGGCTTGCTCGTTGGCTGTCCCTAGTTTATAGATGTATTATGCCCAAACGTCAGAAACAGTTTTATGGCGAAACGACTTCTTTAAAATGAGTTTCCTTTATGTTCAACTGCGTTATGTAGATACGACAAATTTTATGTCGAAATAAGTGTTAAATCTGTTTATAGTGAGATGTATTATGTCGAAATGCATTATGGTGAACGTTTTCGACTATTTCCTTTATGCGA
>JACGAQ010003440.1:0-29052 GCA_014119065.1 Orius insidiosus
GCCGAGTTTCATTTTGTACACCTAATAAGTTTTGCTGAAAATTTAATTTTAATTATTTTTGTACTTAATATGTTTTGCGCTAAACCTAATAGTTTGAGATATTTGATAAAAACTAATAGGAATTCTGTAATTATCTGTTCCTGGAATGATTTTTCATTTCGTTGAACCAAAAAGAATGAGAAAAAAATTATCACGACCACCAATTTTATGGCAATTACCAATGTGTGACATAATAGGAGGCTTGAAGATAATTTGCTTGGCGAAATGAACCTTTGAAAAAGGATTAGCCGTCTTCTTTTTGTACCTAGAGAAAAAAGGCTGACTTTTTTTTTTTCGGTTTTAAATTTGGGAAGAATGAAGAGGTCTAGGGATGAAGGGCTGTAAAACTTAAGTAAGAAGTTATTGGTTAGGTAGTTGGGGCGGGAGCGCTACCGGTAGGGTCTTTTTCGAGATCAAAGGGAGCCGGCTTCATCGACTCAATTAATAAACGTGGTTATCCGAGGCGTAGAAGGCGGCGCGTTTGAAGAGTCGGCGAGATCAAACGTTTCGGCTTCGAGGCTCAAAGGGACCCCTGACGGGAGATTAAAAACAAATCAGTGGCCCGTCCCGCCCTCGCTTGAGTGACACGGAAAACCATTGTCGGCCCCGACCTGTGAAAACGCCCGTGGAAATGGATTCGAACTGGACCCACTTTTTTATTATAAACCGAGAGACGGAACAAAATTAAAAACGCTCAACCGCCAACGATAAAATGAGATTTTAAATCCAGATTTTTATGTGTTTTCGAAATTTTAATCGCGTTTAACCGACATTGCTAATGCCCTCTACCTGAAAATAATAAAATCCTTCGCCGATGGAGCGTACTGGGCCAACGCCATTGGTTGTGCTATTGTATAGCCATAGGTTGCCAATCTAATCGTCAGCTAAACTCTCGTTAGATCGTCAGCTAAGCTGTCTCATCTAAACTATCATTAGATTGCTACTAAACCGTCGCTTAACCTGGCCAAGGCTCATATACCACTCCCACCTTTGTTTTTCACAGCAAATTGGCAGCAATGGCCTGCAGCAATGGCACAGCAATGGCCTGCAGCAATGGCACAGCAATGGCCTGCAATGGCAATGGCACAGCAATGGCCTGCAGCAATGGCACAGCAATGGCCTGCAGCAATGGCACAGCAATGGCCAGCGCCATTGGTTGTGCTATTGTATAGTCATAGGTTGCCAATCTAATCGTCAGCTAAACTATCGTTAGATCGTCAGCTAAGCTGTCTCATCTAAACTATCATTAGATTGCCACTAAACCATCGCTTAACCTGGCCAAGGCTCATACACCCTCCCACCTTTGTTTTTCACAGCAAAAGTAGTCCAATTTATAAAACGTTTTACTTTTTTCTTTTCTACAGACGGTGGCGACTGCATGCAGCAATGGATGAGGGATATGTGCCATAAAAGAGCTCCGAAGCGAAGAGGAGGGTGCAAGCTTCTTTATTTGCCAGAAGCCCGAGTGAAAACAGTAAAAAAGACTCCCTCAGATGTTTCTCAAATTTACACGGATTCTCCGACAAATGCCCGGTTTTTCTCCCACACAGGGAATCCTCCGGGTGCAACCCATTGGAAACAAACAGCAAATCATGCGACACGACCACCTACATAAAGACGAACTGCGCTTTTATGAAAACGTGCGATCAGGTAAATGAAAAAGAAAAATTTCTTCAGCAGGAAAACATTATTTTTTCAAATTTTCAGGCTGTTATGATCTCCGGAGGTTGGAACAACAGAATGAGCGATGTCCGGAGCATCAACAATATTAAAACGATGAATAAAATTTTGCTCAAAAATGGTTTTCTTCAGAACAATATGAGGATTTTTTATGCTAATGGATTAGCTTATGATGGTAAGTTTTTCCATACTCGGAAAGCCATAACGCGAAAACGAATAATCCCAACTGGTCCGTTCGTAGCTCACCTATGGTTATACTGTTTACAAAAGCACAGAATCCCCTGGCCCCTATTGACCGCAGCGCCAACTGAACTGCTGAAGACATAACCCCAGGACTCCCTGGCGATCTTGTCCTTAGTTCGCTACCTACTTTTCGGTGCTTTTCTATGCATCTGAAGGACTGTAGTTGATCGTACTCGACCTACGGTTATACTGTTTACAAAAGCACAGAATCCCATGGCCCCTATTTGACCACAGCGCCAACTGAACTGCTAAAGACATAACCCCAGGACTCCTGGCGATGTTTTCCTTTTGCTATGTAGCGGTTCGCTAAACATATTGACTTATATATCAGTTTTTAGTAGAAAAATATAATTCTACAGCTACCGACTTTTCGGTTCTTTTCTATGCATCTGATGGACTGTAGGTGATCGTACTGATGATCTACGGTTATAGATTCCATCATCGTTTTTGTCTAAAATTGTGTTTGAATAATTTTTGTGTTTTTTAGATATGAACGAGGAATTAGGGGATGTTTATCCCTCTAGTCTGAAGTTGGCTATTCGATATCATATAAGGACTTTATGTGAAACAAAAAGATGTTCAGATACAATCGTAATTTATCTAAACAGTCCTTCACTTCCCGATGGTTCTTCATTGCTTTGGGATATGGACGGAGATGGAGATGTAAGTAAAGAATATGAAGGAAATGTATTCATAGTATTTTTTTAAAGTTTGATGAGACGGAGATATACACAGTAAAGGAGTTCTTCCGGGACATCGCTGGTTGTAAAGCGAGGCGTTTGATCGTTTTGGCCGACCAGAGTTACTGCGGAGAGATCGTCCGTTTTGCGACGAAACACGCCTCAACGATGGAGAACGTAATCGTTCTCGGTGTGAAGCCGAACGACGGACGCGACTCGATGGTCGACTTTTTGGACGATTTCAAACGTTCCGCTTGCCTCAGCGAAATCTACGAAAAAGTCGAAGACGTCAAATACAGAGGAGTCGCACCGGGTCTTCTCAATTCGACGCTTTTCGGCGCACCGTGCAGCCAAGACGCCGACTTTGATAGATACCTCGGATGCCAGAATCTTTCCACCCTCGAAATGCTCGAACCCGATCAATTCTACGAATCCGACGAACGCAGATAACATAGACTTTTAGCTAAGAACCACCATCCAGATTGTATAAACTGTAAATTTGTTATTTTATTGTAAATAATCTAGCGTTATGTAAATTACTCCAAAAACAACTTGAAATTTGCCACTTAAAAAATTATTTGTAAATACACGTATTGTCCCTGTAAATATATCTTCAATAAACAATAAAACGATTAAATTTTGTCTGGAGGTAATCAGTGTCGTGAACTTTTAGTGCCACTTAGGAAATTTCTAATTTAACTAACGCCATAATTTTTACCATTTTGCACACCAATTTTTAATTTTGCACACTATGCTAATTTTGAGAAAATCGAAATTTAGTTGGCACACCGCGCCGCGCCGGTGTGAACTTGTAGTGCCACTTTTGTTTTGCGATTTGCAAAATTATAAATTGGTGTGCTAAAGTGTGCAAAATTATGGCGTTAGTTAAATTAGAAATTTCGTGACACTTTTGTGGCACTTTCACGACACTTATAGTATCCCAACTTAAATAGTTGAAAAGCCAATCGCTAGGATTTCCCTCTTCAAACTTTCCCGCGCTTTTTTTCCTATTTCTTCACCAAAACTAGGGATTGCAATCCCGGGATTAAATTTTGATCCCGAAATTTCGAGATCCGGGGGATCCCGGGATTTCGGGATTGAATTTCGGGATTTGAAAAAAAAAAGTCTAAAACCAGTTAGCAATATAAAATGTTATTTATTATAAGTTATAAACTATGTAGTTGTTGGTATTTACAATATTCTAAATATTATTATTTTGAAAATGACTTCTCAAAAAACTTAAAGCGTTTATTGTTTCGTCTCCTAATCTGGACCTAACAGATTTGCATAAATATCCTGCAGCAGAAAACTCCTCAATACGACACTTCGTGGTCAACTAAATCAATACAGCAATAAAACTTATATATTAAAATAATAAGGAGGGGAAAGGGCTTGTTTGTGCATGTTTGTAAACTAACGATTTTTTTCGTCTAAATTAATTAGACCTGTCACATAAAAATAAGATTTATTATGGGGTTTTCTGCACTCGTATCATCGCGACCTGTCAAACTCGCTAGATTATAAACCGTGAAATTAATATTAGACCTGTCATAGAAAAATAAGAAATATTGGTTTTATCTGCACCTGTTGACCTGTCAATGAAAAATAAATTTTCAAATCCCGAAAATCCCGGGATTTTAAAATCCCGATCCCAAGTGCTTTCGGGATCAAAAAAATCCGGGATCCCGGGATTGCAATCCCTAACCAAAACAAATTGGCACTGCCAAAAAACTTTTCCCATAAATCCCCAGACTTACATAATTGCTCCGTTCTATTAATAAGTCTCCATTTTAAGGAAGCTAGATTTCCGCTTTATGCGTTCTGCATCTTTATAACAATCAAATCCTGAATAATTAATTCAAAAAAAGAAGGAAACGAAAATATTCAAGGATATTTTTTTATGAATATTTAGGTATAAAAGGAACTTTATTGTTTTGCGAAGAACAGATAATAACTGTTGTGAAATGAAGATCATACTGTTCGTGGGCGTATTTCTGGCGGGGGCGTTCGCGGTTGAAAAATATACGACGAAGTACGACAACCTCGATTTGGATAAAGTTCTCAATAACGAAAGACTTTTTAGAAATTATGTTAAATGTTTGTTGAATATCGGAAGATGTACACCTGAAGGAAAAGAACTTAAAGGTGAGTTTTCTTTTGGGTAGCCTAATTTGTCGGAAAATGGATTTTAGTTTTGGAAGAAAAGAGAACGGCACTCTAAGCGCCGAACAGGTGTTCTCTCCACTCCCAAAACTAAAAAATAATCCATTCTCTACAAACTAAAAGTTGTTTTTTAAATTATCAATTTGCCATTTTTCCTCAGAAGTCTTGCCGGACGCGTTGGCGACGGATTGTGCGAAATGCACCGCAAAGCAAAAGGAAGGCTCTGGAAAAGTGATAAACTTCATACTATCGAAAAAACCAGACGACTACGAGAAACTCGAAAGATTGTACGACCCGAAAAAAGTATACAGAAAAAATCATATTGTCGATGGAAAATTCGTGCCTTAAAAAACCTTCGCACTCCTTAAAAACATGTTATTTAAGAAACATAAAAATTGTAATAATAATAATAAATAAAAACAGAAGAAATAGAATGATTATAGATTGCTTAATAAAGAAATTATAGATTTCTCATTGTCAATAAGTACTTTATAGGCCACCATTTCCTCCACAATCGCTAAAAGATTGAAAGCGCGGAGTTTTTGAAGAGTAGGCATGGAAAAACCGTGGAAAACGCCCAAAAATCCGGTTAAAAAGGGCGTTAAAGAGGCGGTTAACGAGGGGGGGGGGATTTAGATTCAAATGTGGATTATTTTTGTACTTATTCTTTTCTCCAAACCTCATTGTTTATTTGATATTTGATTAAAAAGCCGCTATTTCACTACGACCTATGATACATCACGGGATTTACCAAGAGATCGCGTGTTTTTGAAAAATAATTATTAAATTATCTTATTATTTCGTTTTCTTCACGTTCCCTCTGCTTTGAATCGTCGTAGGTCAAACTGAGGAAGCTTTTAGTTCCGACTAATTACCCAGATTCATCGTACACACGATAGTCAAGGGAATTTCCATGATCTCATAGAGAAGTTATTGGATTACACTTTCTGTCGGGTTTTTGGGTGTCAGAACGTTAGCTTAAGAGTCGTTAGATTTTCTTTTTAACATTCGCTAGATCGTCAGCTAAATAGTCGTTAAATCGTCAGCTAAACAGTTGTTAGATCGTTAGCTAGACACTCGTTAAGTCGTCAGCTGACCAGCCAGCTCCAGTACTTCCTTTGCATAGATTGTAAGCTGTACCTACCAGGAAAGTCTTTAGAATGTGATGGGAATCTGATGTTTTTCTAAATTTTTGTCATTTTCTTCCGCCGTATCTGAGTGAAGCGTAAAGTACAGGAATTCCATGATCTCATTGAGAAGTTATTGGATTACACTTTATGTCGGGTTTTTGAGTGTCAGAACGTTAGCTTAAGAGTCGTTAGATTTTCAGTTTAATATTCGCTAGATCGTCAGCTAAACAGTTGTTAGATCGTTAGCTAAACAGTCTTTAACTCGTCAGCTTAACAGTAATTGACAGCTAAGCCCATGTTAAATTCTTAGCTAAACATACGTTAGATCGTCAGCTGACCAGTCGCTTAATCATCGTAGCCTGCTCCAGTACTTCCTTTGCATTCTAGTAGATTCTAAAGCTGTACCGACCAGGAAAGTCTTTAGAATGTGAGTTAAATCGTCAGCTAAACAGTTGTTAAATTGTGAGTTAATTTTTGGTTCCAGCTCCATTGAGAAAGGAAGTTTAAAGACAACCATCTTTGTCAGGGCAGTGGGGCCAACAGTTATCCCGTATGATAAGGTAATAATATTGAATGTATAAAGTCCATCGAAACTACCTCAAAACTAATGGTAAGTTGCCAGCTAATCCTTAGATATTCAGCTGAACAGTCGTTAAATCGTCAGCTAAACAGTCGTTAAATCGTCAGCCGAACAGTCGTTAAATCGTCAGCTAAACAGTCGATACATCTTCAGATAAACAGTTGTTAGATCGTTAGCTGAACAATCTTTAATCGACAGCTTAACAGTCAATAAAATTTCAGCTAAACATACGTTAGATCGTCAGCTAACCAGTCGCTTAATCATCGGAGCCAGCTCCAGCACTTCCTTTGCATTCGAGCAGATTCTATAGCTGTACCTACCAGGAAAGTCTTTAGAATGTGATAGGAATCTAATATTTCTCTCAATTTTTGTCATTTTCTTCCGTCATATCTGATTGAAGCACATAAATGTCTACATGCACGCTACTCCGCGTATAAAATGAGAGCTTCCACCACAGATTATTTCAGTCATTATCTTGCCGTTGAAAAATGCGTTTTTACATGATGTTTTTGGTTTTGACGCTGCTTCTTTTCTTGGATTCCGCGATTTCGCTTTACACCGACAAATACGACAATATTGACATCGATAAAATTTTAACCAACGATCGTCTCTATAAAAGCTACTTGGATTGCCTTCTCGACAAAGGAAAATGCACTCCAGACGCCAAAGAATTAAAAAGTAAATATAACTTTTTTTTAAGCCCCACAGGCGGGCCAACACAACCGAAGGAAGGCCATGTGTTGGCCAGCCTGTAGGATTTACACTGGATTTTTTTATACCTAAAACACTATTTTTCTTTAGCCCTTCTTCCTGACGCTTTGGCTACGGGATGTTCCAAATGTTCCGAAGTTCACAAAAAAAGGACTCAGAAAGTCATCCATTATTTAATCGAGAGCAAACCCGAGGATTACTCGAGCTTAGAAAAAATTTACGATCCAGAAGGAAAATTCAAAAAGGAATATGAAAAAGAAGCCAAAGAGTTCGGAATAATTAAAAAATAAAATTTTCCACCATTATTTAGTAGATGAAATAAAATATTAAAATTTTAAATGTATGTTTTTGACTTGTATCCTCAGATCCCACGGAACAATTAATTTTAATTAACTTATTACGCAAAGCTAGAAAATAATTGCTAATTCTGGATTGTCTATAACCTTCACGTTAATAGAGAAAAGGGATTCAAAATATTTTATTTTATATAAGGAAAATCCGGGAAAATAAAATTATCAAGCCTGGAAAAACAAACATATTAGAACAAGAAAATCTAAGAAAACTGAAATCGTAAAAAACGGGTAAAATTTTTAACTGACCTTCCTGAGTAAGTGGTCAACATCTCTAGAAAAACCCAAGGGATTTATATGTGAATAGGGCCGCCTAATAATGAAAAAAAGGACGAATTTGTGGAAAAAAAAAATTAAAATGGCTTTTTTTGACGGTTATTAACGCCGAAACTGTTCACTTTCACAAGATTATGGACTAAAATCTTTTTATTTAAAATTTAATTCACATTATTTTTGTACTCTATAACTTTTGAGATAAACCTCATAGTTTTTGAGTGATTTGATAAAAACTGATCATAATCGCTTTTTGAGACCTATCTCCGCTAAACCTTGACTTTTGACGGTTCGTAACTCCAAAACCGTTCACTTTAGTAAGATTATGTACTAAACATTTTTTGTTTGTAATTTAATTTACATTATTTTTTAACTTTATAACTTTTAAACCTCATAGTTTTTGAGTTATTTGATAAAAACCGATAAAAATTTCTTCTTGAGATCTCCGCCAAACCTTGACTTTTGACGGTTCGTAACTCCGGAACGGCTCACTCTACCAAGATTACGTATTAAAAACTTTTTAATGGAAATTTAATATGGATCGTTTTTGTACAAAATACGTTTTGCTCTAAACCTCATAGTTTTAGAGATATTTCATTTAATATTTGGCATCTACCCGTTTTTACTTCTCATAGACCCAGGTGGCTGTAACTTCCGAATCTTTTGAGGGTCATTGTAACAAAGATTTCGCTAATTGCATTTTAAAAAGTTCAATCTCTAAAGAAAATCTTAAGAAAATTAATTTTTATATGTCATTGACAATTAAAATAATTAAGGGGATTTCCCAATAGTAAGTCAAGGACTTTATTATACACCGGACGCGAAGATCTCCCGGTGGCGTTTCCGACGCGTATAAAAAAAGAAACGAGCACCTTCAGTAGTCAGTCATTGTTTAAACTTGGAAGGATTTTGGGTAGTGAAAAAAGAAGTTAAAAAAATGAGAAGTTTTGTGATTTTCTTGGTTCTTTGCGCGGCTTCGGCTTACGCCGCTGAAAAAACCTACACTACGAAATATGACAACATCGACGTTGACGAAATCTTGAGGAATACCAGACTGTACAAAAATTATTTCGACTGCTTGGTCAACGAAGGAAAATGCACACCTGACGGAAAAGAGCTGAAAGGTTGGTGGCACTGAGGGCTTGGGTTCGATTCTCACACTGTAGCATTCATCCCTTTTTACCTTCCTTAAAGAAGTTATTGTGATACCTTCCACGTCGGGTTTTTGGGGAAGGGTCTTCCAGACCCCGGAGGGTCAAATCAAACTGTCTGTGGTGCCGGCCGGCCGTCCTTAGATTTTTTTCCAGAACACTTTACGGTTTTCGACCGATTTTCACCAGATTTTCATCCATCAACTTCGCGGTCATAATTTTTTTTACACTAATTATCATTTTAGTTGGGATAAATTTCATACTTCCACTCCTTACAAGAGGGACCTCTCTTGCGCAAAAATCCCATTATTTCTACCTTGATACTTGGACAAATTTTCGAGAAAAAAAATACGATTTTTTTTTTTTTTTTTTAATTCATAATTGGCAGTAAAATGAATTAATTTAATTAATTTAATTGAAATTTAACAATTCGTCGCGTTAGTTCTAAACCGGCTATCTCATTTTTTTTATCAATTTTGAGTTTGGCATTGTTTCTGATGGTAAATTTTGTGGAGAATCGAATTCCGTTGGTAGTTTAACCTTATTACCAACATAGAACGCCTAGTTCACGATTTAGCCAACAGGTGATGCATTGATAGCAATGGCTCTCCTGAAAACCTAGGAAAAATGAGATTGCCAGTGTTAGAACTAACGCGAAGAATTATATTTTTATTTTATTACAAATTTTTGCAAAAAAGTCAGAAGATCAGAAAATAAACCTTCTTTTCAATGTCTTTCTTGAAATACTGTATTTTACTTATTTCAGATTCTCTTCCTGACGCTTTGGCGACTGCTTGCTCAAAATGTACGGAAAAACAGAAAAACGGAACAGAAAAAGTGATCAAGTATATCATCGAGAATAAAAAAGAAGATTTCGAGAAGCTTGAGAAGCTCTACGATCCAGAAGGTGTCTACAGGAAGAAATACGAAAGCGAAGCTGAGAAATATGGAATTCCTATTTCCAAAGTATAAATTTAAAACCACCGGCCAAATTTATGTATAATATTAAAAAGTAATAAAATCATTGCTATATTTTAAATTTTTATTTGTTTATTTATATTATATATTTACATTTATTTGTTTATTTTATATCTTATTTATTTGTTTATTTACCTACGATATGCAAGCGCAAGTTAGTTCGGTTACTCGCCATTAGATGGATCTGATCCCAAGTGTTATGGAGATCTAAAGGTCAGTTTGAAGGGTTTTTCATGATTTTTTGAAAGACAAACCCAAAATCGTAGGATTTCTGGGAGTTTCCTTCGTTCTTAAGCCGCAAAACACATTTTATGCCGGTGGAGGAGTTTTCTTAAATTTTAACTTCCTTAAAGAAATTATTGTGATACCCTCCACGACGGGTTTTTTTAGGAAGGGTCAAATCGTTAATCTTTATCGATCTTAACGTTGTCTGTGGTGCCGGCCAGCCGGCCCTCCGTTATACTTCCCCCTCCTTAATACCACGCCCTCTTCAATACTTCTTCCTCTCAATACACCCTTCTTATTTCTTCCCCCTCCTTAATACTTTGTTGAACTTTCATCTCCATTATACTTCCCCTCCGTTATACTTCCCCCTCCAATAGTTTTACTTCTCTTTAAAGAAGCTCTTCAAACTAGGTAGTACTTTTTTTCTGTAAGCAAGATTCTTGAGCTTTGCCTGGCTTTTGTGTCCCAAAACATCCTTTTCAACCGGATTTTTGTGTGTTTTTTAGCTCATTTGGTTACGAGACCACCATTTTACAGGGTTTCTCTAGATCCTAGATTTTACGCGGGGAAACCGTTGTTTTTCCCATTTCTTCAGGAGGTTAAAACAGTATTTCTGGACTTTTCTCTTGCTCTATAAGCCCTTCAAGCCCTTTTTTTCCGGGTTTTCTTTGATTTTTTAAGGAAGCCAGATTTTAGGCTTTGCTTCTAAAGAGAGTAAAACTCCCATTTTATTGTATTTAATGGGCGATCTCAATTTTAAATTTTCCAGAGAAAAAAACCCTCTTTTTTCACAGATTTTTAAGGCATTTTTCGCCGCTCTTCCCCGTAAAAATTGACTTTTTATTGCTTTTTGGACTTCGCCTGACAAAGCAATAAAGTTCGGTAACTCGCCACTAGGTGGCTCTGCTCCGTCGTAGGCACACCATGATCAACCATCAACTATTCGTTAAAAACCATTAAAAAGTAAAATAATGATTACCTTTATCTAAGATTTGAGCCGAAATATTATTTTTTTGATGTTTTTGTAACTAAATTAAATAATATTTTGGGTTTTAATACAGATTTAAGCCGTTGAAATACAACTTTAAAGGAAGTCATTCCCGCTGTATGGGATAAAATTATCCGAATACATTACCTTCAGAGAATCTTTCTTAAGTCACTCTGGTCTCTCTTCAGAACGAATAAATCTTTCGCCTTTTACTAAAGATTTCCGTGGAGAGGGACTCATTGATGAGTCTATAAATAATTTTTTGATAGTGCTCCACCATCAGGTGGAGCCAACAAATTCTCATGAAATAAAATAATATTTTAATTTAGTAAAATAATTGCTAAGTGTTGATGCCGAGTATGAAATGCTCACGTTAAAGACGAGTAAAATGCCTTCCAACTACAATAGGTAGTTATGTCACTACTTTCCGCGATGGATTTAGGAGAAAGATCACCCCGAACCCGTAGGGTGGGGCCGTGGGAGTCTATTCGAATAAGCATCTTATACTGGTTGTCCGGAAACACCCTGAACGACAGTATATATGTCGTAGCCCTTTTGTAAAATTAGCCTTTTTGCAAAAAGGCTAGCCTCTTTGCAAAACGCCGGCGTTTTGTGGAATGAAACGTTGATTGACAAAACGCCTGGTCGATTTCCGCCCTTTTGTAAAAAGGCTGGATGTGCTTAGCCTTTTTGCTAAAATATTTTCATTTTACAAAGAGGCTAATAGCGGCTCGCCGTTTTGTAAAACGGCTGACGACTCCTCGCCTTTTTGTAAAAAGGCTGTTTGTTATTACTGTGGAAGTCTTCCTGCCTTTCAGGAAAAGTGATAACTGATAACACGCACAATAAACTTAATTTTCTTTCTCTCGCGAGGATGCGCTCGTTGGATACCTCTAGGGGGTTAATTTTTTTCCTCTCGCGAGGATGCACTCGTTGGATACCTAGAGGTGTCTAGACCCCCTAGAGGTATCTAACGACCGCATCCTCGCGAGAGGAAAAAAATTAACCCCCAAGTGGTATCCAACGAGCGCATCCTCGCGAGAGGAAAAAAATTAACCCCCTAGAGGTATCCAACGAGCGCATCCTCGCGAGAGAAAGAAAACTAAGTTATTAAGTTACGTTATTGTGCATGTTATCAGTTATCACTTATACGTTGAGGTGGGTTTATGGATAATCCAGGAAGTAGATTTCAATAAATTTTTTTATTTCATAATCGCCTACTAGTTTCGAAAGATTTCTCTTTCCTCTTCAGGGCTCTACAGAACAATACAAGATCAAGGTAAGAACAAGAATAGAAATTATGATATAATTACTTACATATTTCATTTTTCGTTGATGAATAAAAAGTAATATTCGTTTTTTGTAGAGTAACACTTTTATTTTTAACATTGTCGGCGAAATCTTAGCTGTATCGAAACAGGTAAGGAAAAACGCAAAAACATCTTTTACTGGAAACAGAAGCGTCCCCACGTGGTGCAATCTTTTGAGAATCAATTTAATCGGGATTTATGAGCTTTCAACCTGTATGTTGAAGAAACTTTTGTTAATAATATGTTTCAATTTTTGATTTTATTAAATAAATAGGTTTAAAAAGTAAAAAATGGTTTTTTTTTTCCCCTTTTACCTTATTTTGGGTTTTTTGGCATTAATCGACTTTGACGAATTTTCTTTATAAAAGATTTAAAATTAAAATAAATAAATAAATAAATATACGATTTTCTCTAAAAATTAAAATGTTTAAAATAAACGTTAAAGCTTTTTAAAATTGAATTATCACAGTTAATAGAAAATCGAAAGAAGAAGGTTTTTTTTTATGTTTTCTTTTTCCCTCCAATTTCCTTCCCTACTGAAAAATAGTGTTGCCAACATGACTCACGAAAATGTTTTATACCCCAATCAAAAAGGTCTAATATAGCGATTTTTTCTTATTTTAGATTATTTGCTTTATATAACTCATATTCTTAATTAAACATTATGTTCTAATATTGCCAATTCATTAAGATATCGACAATGTTAAAAATAAAAGTGTTACTCTACAAAAAACGAATATTACTTTTTATTCATCAACGAAAAATGAAATATGTAAGTAATTATATCATAATTTCTATTCTTGTTCTTACCTTGATCTTGTATTGTTCTGTAGAGCCCTGAAGAGGAAAGAGAAATCTTTCGAAACTAGTAGGCGATTATGAAATAAAAAAATTTATTGAAATCTACTTCCTGGATTATCCATAAACCCACCTCAACGTATAAATTATACCAGGATAAGACCCAAAAAAACTACAAAAAAAAACTACAAGTTATCACTTATCCTGAAAGGCGGGAAGACTTCCACAGTATTACCTAACAGCCGTTTTATAAAAAGCTTGAATTAGACTTTTTATAAAAAGGCTAGCCGCCGCTAGCCTCTTTGTAAAATGAAATATTTTAGCAAAAAGGCTAAGCACATCCAGCCTTTTTACAAAAAGGCGGAAATCGACCAGGCGTTTTGTTCCACAACGTTTCATTCCACAAAACGCCGGCGTTTTGCAAAGAGGCTAGCCTTTTTGCAAAAAGGCTAATTCTACAAAAGGGCTGCGACATATATTTACTCTGTGCCGGAAACACATGGCACACTTCTGGGAGAGCGTTAAAAAGTGGTTTTTTGAAAAAAAAAAAAAAACAAAACAAAACAAAACAAAAAAAGTTTAAAATGCGTTTGGATATTCAGGGTGCCCCCGACACAACCTAACTTCGTTATTTCAAATGAGAATCCCTATTTTTTATTTCAGATTCGTAATCTACGCAAAATTTCAAGTTGATTTTTGACTATTCATATATTTTTGACAACTTTAAAAAATGTCAAATTTTAGCCTTTTTCGCGCTAAAATCCTTTAATATCGACCTAAGAGACTCATTTTTTCTTAAATCCACTTACATATTTTTGTCCAAAGATTACAAATTCATGCATCTCCGCATTCTGCATCACGAGAAGTACCTACTTCGCTAACGGCCTTGTTTCAAATGAGAACCCGAATTTCTTACTTCAGAATTGAAAATTAGCGATTTTTAACGGAATTTTTCTATTTGATGCACAACTATAGGAGACAGCGTCAGAAGAGCTACAGCAGCTCTTTCAAAATTGATGGTCCAAAAGGAAAATTCCTTTCAAAAGGCCGTTAGCGAAGACGTCTCGTGATGCAGAATGCGAAGATGCTTGAATTTGTGACAATTGAAATTTTCGGACAAAATTAAATGGAATTTTAAAAAAATGAGTCTCTTAGGTCGATTTGAACGGATTTTAGCCGCGAAAAACGCTAAATTTTGACATTTTTTAAAGTTGTCTAAAATGGTGATATGAATAGTCAAATCAACTTGAAATTTTGCGTAGATTACGAATCTGAAATAAAAAATAGGGGTTCTCATTTGTTTTAAGGAAGTTAGGTTGTGTTGGGGCACCCTGTATATCCGAACCTCCTTGATACTTCCCCCTCCTATATTGTTACATCTCATCAAGGAAGTTTTCGTTGGAAGCTCTTCAAACTAGAACTTTAAAGACAAATGATTTAATTACTAAATTATTGCATATGTTGGTGAAGATAAAAAAATATGAGATGGCGGATTGAGGGAGAGAAGAATGAAGAAGCTTTTGCTGCAAATTGAAGTCCGAAAAATTCAATGTAGGGCCAATAGAGGACGAATCCGTTGAAAGAAAGTTCCAACGCGTTTTCATGAAACGCTCCAGTAGAAACGACGCCGTAAGAGAATCCGTTGCAAATGAAAGGACCACCAGAATCGCCTTCACCGATTCTGTTCTTACTTACGTCACCGTCGAAAGCAGTGCAGACCTCGCCTTTTCCGGCCATCACTATGAAGTTTCCAGGAACGTTTCTCCCGCAGCGTTCGTCAGTCCAGGCTTTCGTTTCGAGGACTCTGAGATCGTCTGAATTCGGGCCGGTGTTATCGCATACGTCGCCTTCGCATGTCGTACCCCATCCCATCGCGTAGCAAGTATCTCCGTTTTCGACTATTTTGTTCCAAGCTTTTTTAAACTCTTCGGGATCCGCGGAGACGATTTTGGCCACCTGAACGGCTTCCGTAAGCTTAAATGGCTCGTCGAGGTCGACATAAGCGATGTCATGATAATATAAATTCAACTTGGGATGTTTCAACCTCATTTCTGGATGCATCTTAACATTCTTCATTTTTCTAGATTGATAATAGGGATTATCGACATCGTTTATGTTAGTAACGCCGGCAACCACCGCTCTTTCCATCAATATTAGACCTTTTCCGGCCAACCAAACGCAGTGAGCGGCTGTCATAAACGCGTCCGCCTTTATCAGCGTCCCTCCGCAGCTCGATCCGATTCGGAGAGCGAACGGAAACTCCCCTTTTACAGCAAGCCTTCCGCCCATGATTTTCGCTGTTTTATTTCCATTCTTCCCATCAACCAACAACAACCTCAAAAATAACAAAACTAAAATTTTGTACATATTTTCCAAAAATATATTACACAAAAATTTTATTTATTATTTTAAAAATTAAATTAAAATTTTATTTATTTACATATGATATAAAAACGAATGGATCGAAATAGGTAAACCATTTTTTGATAGGAAAAACCATCTTTTTTGTAAGATTTTACGACCATGATCTACAACTGTTGGAGATCTGACAATTTGACGACTGTTTAGCTGAAGATCTGGCAATGAGGGCAGTCCTTTCGCCATAAAGACAACTGGACATACTTACAACATAACATACTCTCGAAATAAATGGACATAAAATGGAGGATAAACGGTCAAATCGAAGTATTTTCAACATAAAATAACCTCTAAATAAAACGGAAGGAGAAAACTGTTTTAAACCGTTTTTAAAGGATCTTGCAACTCGACATAATCTCGAAATAATCTCGAAATAATCTCAACATAACAATTAGCGGCGAAGAGGGTGACGGGAGCGTGACTAACTCGGAGTTACGACACATCCGCGCCACTAGCGTCTACGTGACTGACTATAGGCTGACAGGCATGAGGCACACCCCCCTACTTCCTCGCCACCGTTCATTCTCGGAAGTCGAAACGTTAAAGGAGCAACCAAGTACTTTTATCATTGTTTAATTTTAAAATTAAAACTTTCATTCATTACTACACAGCTCTACGAAATATATTGATCAGCTCGTTTTGTGACACAAGGGGGTTAATTTTTTTTCCTCTCGCGAGGATGTGCTCGTTTTATGGCAAAAGGGGGTTAATTTTTTTCCTCTCGCAAGGATGTGCTCGTTGTATGACAAAAGGGGGTTAATTTTTTTTCTCGCGAGGATCAGCTCGTTTTATGACACAAGGGGGTTGATTTTTTTCCTCTCGCGAGGATTTGCTCACCCTGTAGGGCGAGGATCAGCTCGTTTTGGACACAAGGGGGTTAATTTTTTCCTCTCGCGAGGATGTGCTCGTTTATGGCAAAAGGGGGTTAACTGTCAGCCTATAGTCACGTAGACGATAGGGGCGCGGATGTGTCAGACTTCCGAGTTAAAATTATATTCGCCCTTGGGCCCGCCCGTCCCCTTCAACCCCTCCACGTTATGTTCATTTTATTTCGAGATTATTTCGAGATTATTTCGAGATTATGTCGAGTTGCAAGATCCTTTAAAAACGGTTTAAACCGTTTTCTATTTCTTCCGTTTTATTTAGAGGTTATTTTATGTTGAAAATACTTCGATTTGACCGTTTATCCTCCATTTTATGTCCATTTTATTTCGAGAGTATGTTATGTTGTAAGTATGTCCAGTTGTCTTTATGGCGAAAGGTATGTACCCCTGGCAATTTGACGAATTTCTTCTAGCTATCTCAAAGAGAATTTATCGGATTACCCCACATTTCCGATTTAAGACGGTAATCTAGAGATCGTACATAATAATGATGTCTGTGGTGCTTTATCTTTCATTAAAGGACTGTTTAGCTGACGATCTGACGATTAACGATTGTTAATCTAAAAATCAGACAATTTGACGACTGTTTAGCTGAAAATCTGACTATTTACCGACTTTTTAGCTGAAGGTCTGACGATTTAACGACTGTTTAGCAGAAGACCTAACGATTGAACGACTGTTTAGCTCAAGATCTGACAATTAGACGACTGTTTAGCTGAAAACCTAACGATTTAACGACTGTTTAGCTGAAGATCTGACGTTTAACGACTGTTTTGCTGAAGATCTGATAATTTGACGACTGTTTAGCTGAAGATCTGACGTTTAACGACTTATTAGCTGAAGATTTGACGTTTAACGCCTGTTTAACTGAAGATCTGACAATTCGACGAATGTTTAGCTGAAGATCTGACGATTTAATGACTGTTTAGCTGAAGATCTGACAATTTGACGACTGCTTAGCTGAAGATCTGACAATTTGACGACTTTGTAGCTGAAGGTCTGACGATTTAACTACTGTTTACCTGAAGGTCTGACAATTTGACGACTGTTTAGCAGAATATCTGACAACTTAACAACAGTTACCTCACAATTTAAATAGAGAACCCTCCGTTGCATAGAGGGTATTACAATAACCTCTCTTTGAAGAAGTTAAATGTAAGCTATCTGACGATTAAGGGAGCTAAAAATTAACTCGTCTACTGCGTTCCTTACTAATTAGCAAAATCAGCCATAGAAATAAAAAAAACTTGCATTTCAATATTTTATTTTCAAAAGATTTTGAAAATACAAAAAAGTTGAAGGTGAGGTATTTACGCATCGGTTGGTCCCAATTCGAGGCCAAGTTCTTCAGCTTCCTTTCGGTACTTTCTTCTGTACTCATGATCAGGATCGTAAATCTTTTCGAGCTTCTCAAAATCCTGGGGTTTATTTTTAATGATGTGCTCCAAAACTTTTCCGGAATTTTTCTTCATCGCTTCTGAACAATTGGAGCAGTTGGTCGCCAACGCGTCCGGCAGGACTTCTAAAATTTTTTTTAAATAAGATAACTTGAGTTTCCCACTTACGCTTAAGGTTTTTTCCGTCGGGCGTGCATTTCCCTTCGTTAGTCAGGCAGTCGATATAAGTTTTATAAAGGCGATTATTTTTCAAAATTTCTTCCACCTCGATATTGTCGAACTGCGTAGTTATTGTTTTCGCGGATGTCAAATAAACCGCACAAACTCCAATAAGAAAAATTTTAATACTCATTGTAGACTTTCAACTAAGCAATGATCTTAAGCACGAGATTTTTTTAATTTATATTTAAAAAGAGGAACTGATACGATCTTTTTTTTTTTTTCAAGGCGACCTAAGGCTTTTCCACAAGTAAAAAAATAAAATGTAAATTATTTAATTAAGGTAAAATGCAAATAAAATGTAAATCAGTTTGTGGGAGGACGCATGAGGCTTCTTTATACGTATGGTCAAAAAGTTGATTCATAAAATTTTAGTAATAATTGTTAGTTGCCTAGATGGTGGTTAGTCGACGTTATTATTGTCTTTTGATTTTAATTAGATCAGTCAACGGATCAAAAAGAAGGCTGTGAGTAAGGAAAACGCCGGAAACACGTTTTAAAGTACTAGTTTGAAGAGCTTCCAACGAAAACATACTTAAAGAGAAGTAAAAATATAGGAGGGGGAAGTATAAGGGATGGGAAGTATAAAGGAGGGGAACTATAACGAAGGGGGAAGTACAAACGAGGGGGAAGGGTAAAGGAGAAGGAAGTTTTTTTGTTCAAAAAAATTTCGAAGTTTTTTTTTTTCAAAATTTTTGTCTTTTGAAAAAAATTTTCGTTTTTTTTTAATTTGCATTTTTTTGACAATTTTTTTAAGTATCAAGTAAGAAATAATGGGATTTTTGCCCAAGTGAGGTCCCTCTCTTAGAGAGAGGAAATATGAAATTTCTTCCTACTAAAATGACAATTAATGTGAGAAAAAAATTAATTTTTTTATACCAAAAATTTTTAAAAAATGTAAGGAGTAATTGGTGAAAATTTGGTGTAAATTGGACGAACGGTTTGGCCGCAGCGAATTTTTTAAAATTTCAAACAGACATATCTCCGCCATTTTTTCGAAATTCAAAAATCGCCCTCGTTAGTTTCTTGTTCACCGACTAAAGAAAATTTGGTGAAAATCTGTTGAAAACTGTGTTCCGGAAAAAAATGCTATGGACGGACGGCTGGCACCACAGACAAAATTGAGATCGGTAAAGATTCGGTAAAATATAAGATTTGACCCTCCCCCCAAAAAACCCGACGTCGAGGGTATCACAATAACTTCTCCAAGGAAGTTAAAAAGAAGTTTCTCGGCCAATAAGTTAATAAAACACGGCAAATCAAATTTAGAGGAGATTTCACTCTTTTGGTTAAAGAGCTTTCTGACAACAATTCAGCTGGAACAATTCGGATTTCTTTGGTGATTATTAATTGACTGATTCATTATTGCTAATAGGCTGCACCTTACTTTACCGACAGAACGCTATCAAAAAGGAGCTTGTGTACATGCTCGCCCAGCTGGCTGGCTGCCGAAGATAATCTGGTAAGCATTGTAGGCATTACGCAGCATCTTGCAAAATTTTAGTGTCTCAATTGTCCAGGGACAGCGCGTACGCAGTCCCTACTACCAACAATTGCGCTCCCGAGATATCCGCAGGAGTCAACCCAACCGAAGTGGCCAGGCGACTGGACACCGTTTCCCTTCAAATTTGAAATGTTCTAGTGTAAGATAATTTAAAAAGTAAGTTTCACCAAAGATACTTTTCAGTCCACCTTGATACTAGCTTCGTTCCAACCGCAGTTTGAAACTGATTTGAAACTCCTGGAGCATGCGCAGAAGGGTTTGTCCGTCAAATCTGAAGTCATCTGCCGTCAAATTGGACGTGCAAATCCTTCTGCGTATGCTCCAGAAGTTTCAAACCAGTTTCAAACTGCGGTTGAACAAAGCTATTATATCAACAAGGAATATTACCTAATAAAAAATTCATTTGAATGGCTGAAGAATATTGAATTTAAATACATATTACAACTTCCTTTATTACAAAAAAACATTGTCCATTAAATTAAAAAAAAAAGTTTACAAAAAAATAAACAATCTATACTACATTATTTTAGAACTCTTAAATAAATTTCAGTTCAATTATTATTTACAATTAAGAACTGCAAATAAGATTAGGAATAAAAAAGAAAAAAAATTAATAAAAAGAATGTACAACGAGAAAACAACTGCTGAGAAGTGATACCAGAGCTGGACGTATTCATATTCATAAATAGTGAATGTATTCATAAAGCTAATATAAAAACTATATGAATAAGATTCGCCCAACACTGAGTTACACAATCAAGACCTAAATAACTAATAGGCATAATAAGAAATAAATATGTAATATTAAAAATTTAATAAGATCAGGCCATGTCGGAGTTGTGCGTATTCATATTCATGAATAGGAATACCCAAACTCTGCTTTTTACCTAACAAATGACCCTTTGCAGTTGGCACACAATATTTCGTAGGTAGGTAACATGAGAATCTTGATATCATTTCAAGGGTAACAATATTGGTTCAGTCATATTTTTTGTGAAAATTTGAAAATAAAATTCTTATATTAAATAATTAACTAAAAGGCCAAAATAGGATAACGAAATAAATAAATAATTAAATGGTCGGACAGCTCATTTTAACAAAATAAACATCAATTCAGCAAAATAGGATATCTCTAGTCTGAATTGATTGATGAGCGTTTTGCCAGTTTTGAAATTTTGCTTTTTACTATACAAATTTATAAATTTTGTACTGAATGCGATGGACCCCTAATACGTATTTACAGTATTTACAAAATTAAAAAACAAAAAAAAGTAATGATCATTCGTATATACAGTCTTGATAGAAATCGTTGGGCAATCGTTAGGTGCCGAATTCGTTTTGCTATACCCTGAGGCATCTTACGTTGCTCACGCTTATAGATTTCGGGAAATAAATAATTCGAGGTCAGTAAGGCTGGTTCGGTGACTCTTGGTTTTCAGGCCTCATAAATTGAGGTGGAGATTCACGGTACTGGGGGTTAGGAGAGTCTCTTTGGACGTATTGGGGGTTAGGGGATTCTCGTTGGACGTACTGCGGATTCGGAGATTCTCGCTGTTGTTGGTACGGCGGGGGTCCACTTTGAGATGGAATTCCTAATTCGTCTTGACGTTGCTGTTGCTGTTGCTGCTGCTGCTGCTGCTGTTGTTGTTGTTGTTGTTGCTGAATCGGATGATAAGCAACAGGTTTAGGAACTGGTGCATAATTTGCTGCACCTCTAGGTTGCGGTTGATTTCCTTGATATTGGTAACTTTCGCCATCTTGAGGTTGTTGACGTTGACCATAAACAGATTCAGGTCTTCCAGGTAGTTTTCTGTATATTCTTTCTACAGGCCTTGTTCCATATATACCTTCGGCACCAAGTCTTTGTAAATTTTGTTGATTTTGATTGGCAGCGACAGTATTGGTGCCAGTGGTTACTGAATTTAAACGCATAGGATATAGACTTTGAGCAGGGACTAAAGGCCCAGGGCGAGGACCAGCGTCAGGACGATGAAGCATCGGCGGTGCGGTTGATTTTGAATAAACTGACTGCGAGCGGTTTAAATTCGCACGAGTCAACGGAGGCGATTTACAATACATCGATTTCGTACCTCCATACAAAGATTCAACTCTATCAAGCTTACATGGTGGCGCTGCGTAGAGACCTTGTACCATATTTGCCGCACAGTAGCCTTGTCCTAAAAAAACATATGAGAATAAAAGGTTATCAAAAGCTTCTGGTGAGGTACGTCGGAGCGAAGGTTGACGATGCACGTCTCCTAATCCTTACGCACCTCAGTTCAACAGATGAACACTAATAGGAGTAATTTACGTACCAGATGGTGAAGCTGTAGTAGCAACTGGCCTGTAGACATCTGCACCAGATTGCATAGCACGAAGAGTGTTATACGTGGATCTCGGCTTGTCTAGTTCATCATAAGTATCCTCATCTGAATGAATACTTGAAGAGTCTAAAAATGATATTAGAAAAATTTTTATTGAAGTTTTTTAAATATTTACCTCCGTCAATGGAATCTTTGGAGCGCTTCAAATGCCTTCTTGGATTGAAAATAAACTCATAGATGAGACCAGCAGCGATACCGCCGAATATAGGTCCGAACCAGTAGACCCAATGGTTGTCCCATTTGTTCATAACGAAGGCGGGTCCAAGTGCTCGGGCGGGGTTCAAAAAAGGCATCTGAAAGTAGCAAAAAAAATTTGAGATAGCCATTCTTTCGCTAGGAATAGTTTTGAATTAGATTAGTAGTTTGACGCACAAATTTTCAATTTAGCCTCCTTTGTCACTTTCGTTTCGTACCAAATATGATTTCCGTAAGCCCTCTAATCGAATCGCGAGATACAATCGCTAATCTGACGGCAAAACGATGGAAAACCACATCCCAAACACCCGAGATTCTGCTCGATAACGGAAAATCATCAGAATAGAGGTCAATGAAAGTCTTCGCCCATCCAGAACTCACGAAATAGGCGTAAACAGCCCTAATTTCTCCCAGAAATTAATCTCTGGAAGGTAATATTTTAAATCTTCCTTAAAACTTGCGCTTCGGGGACTTTGAAAATTCTTCATCTGTGTACTTAAGGCCAATGTCCACTCCAAAAGTTGTGTTCTGAGACAATAGATGGCGCTGAAAATATTCCTGGATTTTCTCTTAGGCTATTAATTTTTTTTGAAATTTCTAACGCAGATCTTCTTTATTTAGATAAACTTAGGGAGCTATCCAGACAAATTTCCAAAAAAATTTTCCGTGGAAATTTTAAATTTTCTATTTTTTGTAATATTAAAAAAAATTGGAAAAACGGGTACAGGACACATTCCTCTATTTATTTAAAGAATTTTGACGCCCTAAAAACGAAAATCGATCCATAAATTTCCGCGGAAACTCAAAATGTTCAAAATTTGGTCTACTTCAAAAGAAGCGCCGCGCCCTTCGTGTTTCCAAAGTGATGAGTCAAGACTCTTACGACCCCTTATCCCCTCCTCGCCCGTTCTGAAACTATTCATTCAACACATTTATTTCTAATTTTTCTTCTTTTATTTTATCTTTGCAAAAGCAACCTTCTGATTTTCACTTTGAAATTTTTAAAAAAAAAGTCCACCGGGCAGGGGTTATGTCCTTTCAATGGCTGACCGGTCATTATAAAAAAAATTTTTTAAGCACTAAAACCAAAACCAAAAAAAATTTGGACTAAAAATTTTCAAAAAAAAGTATAATTTCCCTTCTTTATAGATTCTCATCCTTTGTACATTCCCCTCCTTTATAGATTCTCCTCCTTTATGCATTCCCCTCCTACATAGATCTTAATTTTTCCTAACTTTGCAAAACAACCTTCTGATCTTTCTTGAGCCAACTGTCCGCTTTATCGACGAATATAGATTTCCTTCATATTACTGAAACACAATGCTGAAAGAAAATTTGGTAGGTAACATGAATGTAGGTATTTTGGAGGGAAAAAAATGAATGTTTTTTATTATCTCTATTTATTAATAAATTATCACTCAAATTTTCGAGACGTATCTCTCAGTGGCATGGAACGACATTGTCGCGGATCGACAAGTTCCGGCAAAAGATAATCGTCGAAAAACCTTTTCCAGTAAAAAGTAAAACCAAAAAAGAAAAAGTGAAAAACACTCGACACGGTAGAAAACAACAGTTCGTAAACAAACACTGGGGTTGTGGGTATTGTTTTGATTTTATGTAAATTTTATCATTTTGTAAACAATGTTTTCGCGGTTCTTCGTGAAGGGAAGAAATTTGAAATCTAATTAAAATTTTTATTTTATAGAAACATAAACACTAAAATAACACTAAAACCGGAGATAAGCACTTTTTATAACTAATGTTTGGCAGGGCGGAACGCTCCCGCCTTTGAATTTTTACTGCAGGTACAGGTATCTATTAAAAGTATAGTACATATATATACGGTATATTCGTTCTCGACCGAAGAAGGCCACGAGCCGAAATATCTCGAAACTGTGAGTTTTTTCAAACTATTTTAAGTGTAAACTGTGAACTTTCCTAAGTGCCCCTTTAAAATAATAAAAGTATTATAAGACCGCAAGTGGTCCCTTAGTTTCATACACCAAAAATATACGGTATATATGTATACATAAGTATATCCGGATATATGTATAATAATAATAATAATAATAAAAATAATAATTACTTAGTTCAATATTATGAGAAATAGCTATGAGCTCTCAAGGTCACTTGAGTCGGGTGGAAATTCTCTTGATCGCAACGAGCAGTGAATTCCCTTGTCATCAAGGCTCAATTTTTTTTGATTTTCACTTTACGACAAAACCGTTAGAGTTATTGAATTTTTTCTTTTTAGCAATACATCATTAAATTGGATGTATTTTTGTTCCTGTAGCTCACTTTTTGAATAAAATTTATTTTTAAAGTTTTAAAAACTTTAAAATTTAAATTTGAGATTTTTTAAAAATATGCCTCTAGAGCTCCCTTAGTTTTTCTATAAAAATGATAAAAAAATTTGTTTGAGCAAAATCGGTCCACTGGTTCCGGAATAAAAGCTGTAAAACTTTTGGCATCTTCCATCTCACTCGCACACTTGGTGTGGACATTGGCCTTAACCGACCCTTAGCGAAATTATCGAAGCTAAAATAATATTTCATTTCTTCCAATATTTGACTAAGATATTGTTCTTGACACTAATTAAAAATAATTTAGCGATTTTCTTTCTTCTCGTTAATTATAGGGGTTTGAAAGGTTTTTTAATTTTTTGAAGTATTACTGATGATTTTAGAAAATGATGTTATTAAGGAGGCAATGAGGAATTCGTTGATTCTTGAAATCAGTGATGTCAGGCGATTATTAAAGGTGCAGAGTCACTACCGTAAACAACCTGGAATCCACAAGCGAAAAGGAGGAGAAAGAAAAAAGAAATCCCACGGTTTTGAAGTGTCACTTGACTCAAGAGTAGCTCATTATCTTTTTTTTTACCGAGACAATGCTGGCGGCGAGATACGCCGAGCCGATGCTGAGGGACGTCCCTCCGAGCCATTTCCTGTGGTTGTCCATCGTGACGAAGTAGGTGAAGACGACTACAAACGTTAAGATGAGCTCAAGTCCAAAGCGTTCCCAGGGCGAAAGATGGACCGGAAGTTGGGCGACCGTCGCCGACAACGTACTCTGCTTCCCCGGCAACGTAACTCTGCAAAAACAAACAAAAAATTAGCACAAACAAAAAACCTTAGAATATTTTATTCATTTTCTACCCGGGGAAGAAATCCGCGAAAGTATGAAACCGGATGCGTTCTTAGTTCCCGAGGGATGGATGTGGGAAGAGAGAAAAAATGAAGTCCCGGGGTCGAGAATAGCTCGAAATCCCCACGAGACGTCTAGAAAAGCTCCAAGTGATGTATTCCCTTTGGGCTTATATGAAAACCAAGCGAGGATGAAGAAAAGCCATTTTTCAACAAAATATATCGAAAATAATTTACGTTTTGTACCGTGCAAAATATCGCGAACGGCGTAGAATTAAGAGAGGAAGCTGAAGCAAAAGTCAATAACATGAAAATTCCATCCTGCTGTGGCGACAATAATGAATTTAATTGCCCTTCAAACACCACAAGATAAAACTTCTGCTTTAAACCGCATTTCCGCAAATGATTAATCGACAGTCAATACAAACCGTAGGAATGCGAAACGGATTAATTACAAATTGTACCAGGGAATCGATGAGAATTTTATTTCTCCTTGAAATGTCCCTTCAAGATTTCTTGATTCAAAATCAGAAATCTGGACCTGAGGCAGGTGTAAAAGGAGGCAGGTGGCTCCGAAACATCTGCCCGGTTGCATTCCACTGAAAACCCGACTTACTTTCATTCATGCCGCTACCTGACCCTGGAACGTCCCGAAAAATTCACGAAATACGAACGCAATACTCGGGATCATATCCGAGGTTTCAGTTTCTCAACTTTAGATTTGATAAAAGGACATCCCACGCTTCTCGGTTTCATCGACCAATACCCTAGAGAGAAAGTTAAAATCATGCGAAGAACAAACTTCTTTAAAAGAAGACGATTGGCCATTTTGAATGGGATTTTAAATGAAGAAGGGAGGGAAAAAAAGACTTTCCAAAACTTCTTCCTTATTTCGAAGGGTCTAACCATTCATAAAAAGTCCGAGCCAATTTCTTTTAGCTTCCTCAAAGAGAAGTTATCGGATTACCCCACATTTCTGATTTAAGACGGTAATCTAGAGATCGTACAGTAATAATGATGTCTGTGGTGCTTTATCTTTCATCAAAGGACTGTTTAGCTGACGATCTGACGATTAACGATTGTTAATCCAAAGATCAGACAATTTGACGACTGTTTAGCTGAAAATCTGACGATTTGCCGACTGTTAAGCTGAAGGTCTGACGATTTAACGACTGTTTAGCAGAAGACCTAACGATTTAACGACTGTTTAGCTCAAGATCTGACAATTAGACGACTGTTTAGCTGAAAACCTAACGATTTAACGACTGTTTAGCTGAAGGTCTGACGTTTAACGACTGTTTTGCTGAAGATCTGATAATTTGACGACTTTTTAGCTGAAGATCTGACAATTTAACGACTGTTTAGCTGAAGATCTGACGTTTAACGACTGTTTAGCTGAAGATCTGACAATTTAAGGACTGTTCAGCAGACGATTTAACGACTGTTTATTTGAAGAGCTGACGATTTAAGGACTCGTTAGCTATATATTCCTTAACAGTTGTTAAATCGTCAGAACGTCAGCTATACAGCCGTAGATCTTCAGTAACAAGTACTTTTTCTTCCCCATATCAAAGAAAAAGCAAATCTAAAGTATCCAACTAAAGTGTCGAACACGATGGTAATTTCGACTTGAACAACGGCTGCACTTTCTCTAAATATTTAACATCGATGACGTATTTTATGTTTTAGGGCAGCTGCTTTTTTCTTTTAAGCAAAACGACCCAGTTTAAGATTTAAATCCAGGTGTTTACTACCACCTGTCCAGGAAGCGAATCACTGTCAACTGGAAGAAAACCGTTTTCGTCTTATTCACGGTGTAATTTTAAAGTCTCATCATCCATAAAAGCAGACGTCTGATAAATGACCACAGTTGGCTAATAGAAAAGGAAATAAGGCACAGTTAACGCGGTGATAATTCTTACAAAAAATTGAAGCACCTTTCTCTACCGGAAGAGGGCCACCTGCATCTCTGCATAATTGTATAGTTAAATAATTAAAAAAATAGTTTCTGCTTTGAGGATTAGCGTCAATATTTGTCTTCCAATACAGCTAAGAACGTGAGACAATTAAAAAAGGTTTGTTGATTCTGAGTTATTTATTTAAGGAGTGATTTAGGTACTCCCTGGGAAATAGCCTTATACATAAAAGATGTCAATTTTTAGCCTCAAAATTCATCAGTTATTTTTTAAAAAAGCGAGCTGCTCCCGCTATTGTTTATTTGACCACAAATTTGTGTGTTGAATTTTTTATATCGCTCAAAGCTCGGAAGCATTAATCGGACGGAGTCCGTATTAGGCTCATTTAAAGGTAATAAGATTTAGACACTTTTTCAAGCTATACGAATCTCCTATCTACGGTACTTTTTTTAAGTTTTTGATATGAGGCGCTCCGGGTACGAAGGGCGAACTCGACAAAACGTAGTTTCGAGATATTCGCATTTTAAAGTTTCGGTTTTTACGTGATTAAAGGGGAAAAAATGGCGAACTCAACATAAAAATTATATGGGTGTATTCACCAAGAGGTCTAGAATCTGAAAAAAAAAAAAAAAAAAAAAAAAAAAAAAAAAAAAAAAAAAAAAAAAAAAAAAAAAAAAAAAAAAAAAAAAAACTGGAGGACCCTTCCCCAAAACCCGACGTCGAGTGTATCACAATAACTTCTTTAAGGAAGTTAAAAACATTTGTCCGATGTCGAGTTCGCCCTTCGTACCCGGAGCGCCTCATATAATGTATGAAGCTTTTGACCGTTTGTAACTCCGAAACCGTTCATTAATATATTGCCTGAATAGCTTCTTAGGATTTTAAGACAATAAAAAAAAAAAAAAAAAAAGAACACCTAAAACATTCCAGGCGAGTTTCCAAACCCTAAAGAACACCCCTCGAGAGACACATTAAGTGAAAAGAGTTTCTTCTCATACGGCGCGCATACCTTCCGATCGTGGGAGCGACCTTTGCCCGTCTCTAGGAAGGATTCCTTTAAACCAGATAATTAGGAGTCTCCGGCGTTATTTACATTTTTTTGAGTAAATGTTAAAAATCCTCCGAACGATTAAAAATAAAAATTGACAGGGTGGGAATAAAGGTCGAATTCCACCCTTTTAAGTTTCGAAACATGGAAATTCGAAACGTTTCGAACATTTCAATCGAGAGGGAATCGTGATGGGAAAAAAGATCAAGATTCGAGGCAGGAACCAAGGGAGGCGACCCATCTCTCGATTTCTGAAGACGTCAAAGTGTCAGAATCACTTCGATTCTCACGGCCTTCATGATTAATTTGATTTTCCCTCGCGAACACCACATGTGCTACAGGAGACATAAACATCGAGACCCCTTCAACGTGTGTGGTCTCGGTGCAACTGTTGTGGGGGTTATCATTGCCCTACTTGTTAGCCAATTGTTCCACCTTCTTATATTTTTATTTGAAAAAGATCAACTTGCCACAAAAAAATTAACTTTTTCTTTTAAAAAATACACAATCCGAAAAGAGAAATGGTACGTCGTTGAAGGTAACTCGCCCCCATTTGTACCCGTTATTTGAAAAGACCGCACGAAGTCGGGGTTAGAACAACTTCAAGACATCAGTCACTTCTTCACTCAAAAACTTAAAAAA
>JACGAQ010003441.1:0-29046 GCA_014119065.1 Orius insidiosus
CACGGTCGAAAACTCGGTCCAACTGGGAGGAAAAACATCTTTCTTTTTTCAGTCTTTTCTTCTTCGAATTGCGAAGTCAAATTAAGAACTAAACCTTTACGATCGACCCGAAGGCGACCGCTCTGCGATTCAAGCGTAATCACTCGATGCTTCACCGACGAAACTCCGTTTTCTTGACTGAAAATGCAATAAAATAAATTAAAAAATTGGGTTTGATTTACCTGAGAGGCATTTTTAATATGAAACATATGTTTTTTTTTACCTTTGAGGAAGGTGGACTATTTTATTTTGAGAAACACTATAAGCTAGACCACCGCAAGGCATTCGAACGTTTATGTTGTAGTTTCGAGCCTCTGGGACCAGCAGAGGTGGTAAAGGTGGCGGCGGAGGTGGCGCAGGTGGCATATCTATTATTTCCGTTTCGTCGCTCTCTTTACTTAAAGATAACGTACCTATAAATAAATTATAGTTTTAGTTCTTTTTTTGCTTTCAAACGTACTATTAGCGGTGACATGGTCGGGTGACCACGATTTTGGTCTTCCATGCAATGGAGGTAGACGATCTTCTTCGTTTTCTCGCTCTCCTTCACCTTCGCTGACACTTCGGCCGGTTTCGATGTCGCATTCGATTTTATGCACTCGCCCCGGCTTACATTTAAGGTTAGTTCAGACTTTGACCTTTGTAACTTCTCTTTATTTTTCATCGCATCCAACATCCCCTAAAAAGCACATTTAGAGTTAACTTACTTTATTATTTAAAACGTACCTGATAAGTTTCAAGCTGAGATATAAAACTACAGTTTGGTTTTATACACTGGCGTTTTGTCTGGACAAAATTGAGCGCTTTTTTAAGGTCCCAGCTGTACGCCTTCATTGCATATGCGATGACAACAGAAGCTGAGCGGCTTACGCCCATTTTGCAGTGCACTAAGACTTTAGAACCAGCTTTTCTGTTTAACGAAAATGTAAATTATTGTTTTTTTATTATTTTTTGCTGCTTACTTTGCTTTGGTGATGTATTTAAAAGTATTATCCCAATGTTTAAGTAGATCGGTTTTTTCATCGTCGTAAACTCTGACATTGAGGTAATCAAACATCCCAGGAAAAAAGTTATCGATTTCTCGTGTCACGTTGAGAATGTGACAAACACTGAAAAAAAAGATATAAAAAATGAAGAGCATCATTATTTAGATTTTACCCATTTTTGTTGAGTTCTTCGAGGTTTGAAGCATTCCATTCAGAGCCGAGGTACACATGTGGGAAAATTTCAGTCGCTTTGTCCATCTGGCCGAGTATTATTAACATTTCTTGGTCGATAAACGATTTAAATTCGCCTAAATCGACGTCGAGGGATTCTTCTAGCTTAGTCCTAACTTGTTTGAAGTAACTTCATCGAGATCGACCGTCATCATTATTTCTTTTAAAGCTGAGCGTATCACTTTTTCTGTTTCTTCACGTTCTGTCGGTCTGAAATTTCAAATAATAAATAAGGGAAAAGTTGTAAAGGGAAAAGGACAGTACTTGTGCCGGACAGAGTCGGGAGAAGGTGGCCTCCGAGACTCGAGGTTGTCCATCGCGTTCCACTCGTTGAGGCAGGAGCGGTCGCTCGAGATGCAGCCTTCATAATGGGCGACCCAGTCGTGTGTGAGTCCGCCCAGAAAGTAATTGTGCTCGCGAGCTTGTCCGCTCACTTTGTGCAGCGTCTGCAACGCCGACCTAAAAGCAAAAAAAAAGAAAAGTTTTTTTATAAAACCATATAAGGTAAGTATGTCATCGATGATAGAAGCAACAAAAAAAATTGATTTTTCAAACAAGTTACCATAAGGAAGAAATTGCCAAGTCTATATTCGGAAAGATTGTATAACTGTCTTTGGGGTCTCAACCTTTTCTGGACAATCAACCAAAAAAGATGTAACTTCAAAATTGATTAGAACTGAGTGATACATAATGCAAAAAACTGAGTCCATCGTGTAGGCTCATTTTGAAGAAATCTCATAAACACAAGGAGAAAAAATGTAACCGGCCCGTTAAAAATTATCTGAGCAGTTAAGTAAAGGGCAAAAATTTAACCGAACCATTAAGTAAAGGGCAAAAATTTAACCGACCCGTTAAGTAAAGGTCAAAAATTTAACCGGCCCGTTAAGTAATGGTACCTATAAAACTTAACCGCCCGTTAAAAAATTATCCGGCCCGTTAAGTAAAGGGCGAAAATTTAACCGAACCATTAAGTAAAGGGCAAAAATTTAACCGACCCGTTAAGTAAAGGTCAAAAATTTAACCGGCCCGTTAAGTAATGGTATAAAACTTAACCGCCCGTTAAAAAATTATCCGGCCCGTTAAGTAAAGGGCAAAAACATAACCGCCTTGAAAAATTTAACCGGTCCGTTAAGTAAAGGGCAAAAACTTAACCGCCCGTTGAAAAATTTAACCGGCCCGTTATGTAAAGGGCAAAATTTAACCCGCCCGTTAAGTAAAGGGCAAAAATTTAACCGACCGGTTAAGTAAAGGGCAAAAATTTAACCGAACCATTAAGTAAAGGGCAAAAATTTAACCAACCCGCTAAGTAAAGGGCAAAAATTTAACTGGCCCGTTAAGTAAAGGGCAAAAACATAACCGCCCATTGAAAAATTTAACCGGTCCGTTAAGTAAAGCGCAAAAACTTAACCGCCCGTTAAAAATTATCCGGCCCGTTAAGCAAAGGGCAAAAATTTAACCGAACCATTAAGTAAAGGGGAAAAATTTAACCGACCCGTTAAATAAAGGTCAAAAATTTAACCGGTCCGTTAAGTAAAGGGCAAAAACATAACCGCCCATTGAAAAATTTAACCAGACCGTTAAGTAAAGGGCAAAAATTTAACCGGTCCGTTAAGTAAAGGGCAAAAACATAACCGCCCATTGAAAAATTTGACCAGTCCGTTAAGTAAAGGGCAAAAATTTAACCGATCCGTTAAGTAAAGAGCAAAAACATAACCGCCCATTGAAAAATTTAACCAGACCGTTAAGTAAAGGGCAAAAATTTAACCAGTCCGTTAAGTAAAGGGCAAAAATTTAACCGCCCGTTGAAAAATTTAACCGGCCCGTTATGTAAAGGGCAAAAATTTAACCGACCGGTTAAGTAAAGGGCAAAAATTTATCAGGCCCGTTAATTAAAGGACCAAAATTTGACCGGTTAAGTCAAAGGCCAAAATTTAACCGCCCTTTAAAATTGTAACCGGTCCGTTAAGTAAAACGGGCGGAACCACAGACAAAGTTGAGATCGGTTTAGATCCATATTGGAATTTACCCTCCGGGTCTGGAAGACCCTTCCCCAAAACCCAACGTGGAGGCTATCACAATAACTTCTTTAAGGAAGTTAAAAAGTGGATGCTGAGCAGCCCTCACAGCAGAGCATTGCCCTCACGTTGGCAACATATTTTGGGGGAAAACAGAAGTAGTTTGGAAACCTGGTAGGATAAGAGCCCAAGGGCACTCTTGACCTCGGGGCTCGGCTTTCATTGCTCGGAGTAATGCGCCAGTAACCCAAAGGTCGCAGGTTCGAATTCCACTCGATGCCTAACTTTTTTTTCTCTCTTTTTCCCTTCCTAATTCCCTCAGTTCAATATTTAAAAATATCTTAGGTCAAAGGAATTGGTTAAAACTAACGTTTTAAATCTTTTCCTACAAGAAAGAATTTTTCACATGACATGAGTGTGAGAGGGAGTCTTATAAACAAGTTAATTCATCAAGAAAAAAGAAGTTTTTTGGCCTATTTCCAGAGGAAATGTTGCCCTTTACTATAAAAGCGGGTAAAAACAAACGTTTGGAGGTTTTCAGATAAACATTTTGAATGCAGAATAGGGGAGGAAAAATAATTGAGCGTTAACAAGACGTCCGACATATTTTTTCCCATACGAGACAAAAGAGGCCGTAAACAGCAGGAGGGTTGAAAAAGCGGGATCGCCCGGAGGAAACAAAAAAAAGAGAGGACCCGTGGGAAAAAGCGAGATGAACTAGAGCACGTGTCGGATTTAAAGCCCGGAGGGTGGAACGTTCAAGTTTTAACTTGTTTGGACCTCCATCAAAAGAAGAAGCGGAGAACCAAATAAAAGAGTAGGTGTCACCTTGCGTCTAGGATCTACCTTCACGGAATAACAAACGAAAGGGAAAGCGCTCAGACGTAAAATAAAGAAACAAAAATTCTTTTAAAAAACGTAGTTATGTAAGAAATAGCATTGTTACTATTAAAATTATTGTATAAATGAGAGGGAGAAGAATTGAAGGACGACAGGCTTTTGTGTGCAGACGAACTGGTTAAAGTTTCATTTTTAAAAAAAAAACTGAAAGTACTCCTGACTTACATAACACGATACATAGCTGGCCTTAAACAAAAGTACACCCAAAGCAACGGTAGAAGACCTTTCGGAATTTCTTGTCTTTTAGCCGGATTTGATTTGGACGGTACGCCGCATTTATTTCAGACCGAACCATCCGGAATTTTCTACGAATGGAAGGTACAATTTTTTTAAACAATTCGGAGACGTAGAAAGATTTTTGTGATTTTGTACTATAGCAAGATTTGTAATTTTTTTCAGGCGAATGCTACCGGGAGGGGTGCAAAAGGAGTGAAAGATTCTTGGAAAAGAACTACGCAGAAGCGGATCTTTCTACTGAAGAAGGTGTCATCAAACTTGCTATCAAAGCTTTGCTTGAAGTTGTCCAATCAGGGCAGAAAAATCTTGAAGTCGCTGTGATGAGACGTGACGAACCAATTAAGGTGATTTATTACCATTTTATTTTTATTTATAATTTTAATAATATTTTCAGATGCTTGACATCGAAGCGATTAGCCAGTATGTGACCAGTGTCGAAAAAGAAAAAGAAGAAGAAGCTGAAAAGAAAAAACAAAGAAATAATTTATTTTCTCTTTTGTCAAATTAAGTTTAATTTTGAAAATAACATTTTTTAAAAAAATAAAATAATTCTTTTGCTTATTTGTTATTTTATCTTCATTATTTAACTTGAGAAGGGCATAATTCTTGATATACAGTAGACTCCCTCTTAACCGGTCCCGCATTAACCGGCCGTCGTATAAACCGGCCACCACTTTTCTTTTTTTTCCGGGGAAGGAACAACTATCTCGTACCTTGTTTTGCGAATATCGGTGCTTCACAGCCTTCCCGGAAGAAATGAGACGAAAATAATCATCTCTTGTATCTTTGTTTTGTGAATCATTCACCATTCGTTCATTTGAAATTGAAAAAATTGAAATAAATATTACTTTTTTCAACTGTATACATCGTGATCTTTATTAATATACACCTTTCTGTACATATGTTTGATATATGAATATATATGTATGTAGTACATACATACACGTAAAAATACTTGGTTTCTCTCACGAAAATGCCTGCACATCGGATTAACCGGCCAGGCTCTGGTCCCGAGGTGGCCGGTTAAGAGGGAGTCTACTGTAGTTGGGAAGGATATCACAGCAGAGTAGGGCGTAAGCCATATGTAATCATTAATCATATTTTATTTACGATTATCCAGAAAATGGTAGGTTTCTTAAAATCATTAAATGTTTAAGTTTTTTTTTTTTAAATTAGAAGAATAAAAACTAAACAAAAAAAAGTACCATTTTCTTAAAAAATTTAACAAAAAAATACGTTTAGGTAGATTTTTTTTTAAAACTTGTGCAAAAATAACAATTTCTCAAAAAAATTGTTTAAAAAAGTATGATTTTTTTTTTCAAAATTAGTTTTTAAAAAAAACTTTTATTTTTCAAAAATTTTTATAATATCATCCAAGTCAGCAATGAGCGTACAGAATATGATTTTTTTAAAAATAAACTACCACCCTGGTTGCGCCACTTGTCAATTTTCTGTTAAGAGATAAACCCGGCATGCAAGTTGTGGACTGCTGTCATGTGCTTTCGGAAGCTGAACTGCGTAGATTCTCATTCTTCCGTTCTTAATTTTTTCTTGCTTGAAGAACTCAGGATTCAGTTCTATGCTAATGAATAAATAAAGTGAAGTGTATTTTACTTGTTTCCTCAAATGCTTCTAAGTCTTTGGAGGATGGAATTTTCGAAATGTGTGTGAGTATTTTTGAATTACTTATTATGATATCTTAGGATTTGCTTGACTTCTTTTCCTCTCGGCACTACCTACTCATGTTCTCTCATTCGCCCTTGAAATTTATACTTACTGTAGTCTCGAATACGAAATAGCCTGCGACACGTGATGTTTGAGAGACGGACTTTTTTAGCCTAATAACGGTAAAAAGCAATTGAGGACGATTGTCTTAATTAGTTATAAATCTTTCATAGTGATATTCGGTTCTTTGATACTTATGAAAGGGATCAACATTGAGATTGTAATATATATTGCAGTAGGCACAATCATAAAAGAAACCCCATGTGAGAGCAGCTGAAAGCCGAAAATGAACAGGAAATAGTTGTTAGTTGAAATGAATATTTTAAGAATAAATATGTACATCCCACTTCTGACATCAATGAGTAAAAGTACACGGCCGAACACTGAAGTTATAAGCATCCATAGTCGGTTTTTTTCAAGCTGTTTGAATTTCAAGCGGGAAGGAGAAGCAAGAACGCCCTCTTGAGGAGAAGGCCAACTGTTCCGGTTAGGTACAATTTAGTTTTTTTGTTATGAATTAAATTGTTCACGGTCTCATATAAAACATTATTTTAAAGTAAACAAATGAAGCTATGCAATAATAACGTAATGATCAGTAGGTGTTGAGATTTATTCAAAGAAATGCCTACATTTTTCGCCTATGATTTTATGAAATTTGGTGCTCCCGCGTTTTCTTGGTATTTGCTTTTAGTATATTAGATTCGGTTTTTGGTTTGCAAGTTATCGCTTCTCGGCCTTTTGGCTAAGATCAAAGTGTAGTATCTGTTCTTATCAGCTTAATCTCTGGTACGACTTCCATAGGGAGTCCAGTAGATTAAACTTATTTTTGTTAAATGACGGAGTGCTAGGAGCTTGCTCCACCTCTGTCGCGGGTTGACCCGGTATTGCAGTACCTCCGGGAACGGCCCATTTAATTAAACAAAGAATTTTCTCATGTCTATGATGGTCACTATAGACAGTTTTCCTCGCGTCCGACGGGTTAATAATTCAGTTTCAAGAACTAAATCTAAATTTATAAGATCCCTGTTACTTACAGTCGACTCTTGTTAATTTGAATTTTTCAGTAATTCGAACTTCTTAGCATGTAACTTTGGTAAATCGAAAAAATCCTGTGTATATGCTCGATAATTCGGAATCATTTTTTTCGAAAAGAAAGAGTAGAACGTTCTACAATTCGAAATTTTTCCCTTCCTACGTTCTATAATTCGAATTTCAAAATTTATCAGGAATAATTTTTTCTGTATCTATTAAAAATGAGTGTAAAAACGCTCAGTATTTCGAAATTCCTTAAAGAAGTGATTGTGTTTCTTAACGTTCTGTAATTCGAATTTCGTTTTTTTTTTGTCTCGCTCTTCCATAAGCGTTGGGTAATTCGAATTATTTTTATTTTTTTCAGCCTCTCAATAATTCGAACATCGTTAATTCAAAAACTCAATAATTCGAATTTTTTTTTTTTTTTTTTTTGAGCTCCCTTGGATTTTGAATTATCGAGAGTCTACTGTATTATGTTAATGAGACTGACTATATTGATAAAACCCAAGTGTGGTAGTTGGCAAGTTTTAAGTTGTTTGACGAACGTTGCTTTCATATTCACCTAGTTAGATTGGTAGAAATGGAAGCCTGGTAAAGTTAATAACAGTAATAACTAATAGTAATAACCAAGGAACAGGCAACACAAAACGGAATAGAGTGGTTGAAGCGGAAGAGGGGGGGTCAGAAGTCCCTTCACTTGTCCCTTGCCAATGTAGCGCCCTCTCGAGGGGAAGGTTTACTACCCTAAAACCGTGAACATTTAAGTGTAATCTTTTGCTATTTACCTCTCAATTTTTAATTTTTCTTAGTTTCAAACATTTCGTGCGAACAGGAAAAAAATGTTAATATTAAAAAACCCAAGATACTATACTACATGTGTATGGCTTAAATGTCAAGTTATAGCTATTTTTTCGGGGATTTTCATTCGGTCTTCCCGCGTTTTCTTGGTAATTGCTTTTAGTATATTAGATTCGGGTTTCGGTTTGTAAGTTATCGCTTCTCGGCCTTTTGGCTAAGATCAAAGTGTAGTATCTGTTCTTATCAGCTTAATCTCTGGTACGACTTCCATAGGGAGTCCAGTAGATTAAACTTATTTTTGTAAAATGACGGAGTGCTAGGAGCTTGCTCCACCTCTGTCGCGGGTTGACCCGGTATTGCAGTACCTCCGGGAACGGCCCATCTAATTAAACAAAGAATCATCTCATGACTATATTGGTCTATAAAGACTGTCGTCGTCCAAGCGTCCGACTGGTAGCCCTCTTATTCAAGATATTTAGGACTTTTACGTGAAAGAAAACACATGTACTTCTTTCTTTACACAAAAGAAGTACATGTTTCGGATGGTAAATTGAATGCTTTTGTATGACTTGTGAAGTTATAATACCGTACTACGGAGGGTGTCATAATAACTATCTTCTTCGAAGAAGTTATAAATTAACCAATAGTACGAAATAACTTACATTTCCTTAATCAACCCTCTATTTAACGTGGAAGTAGCAATGTGCCATAGTTAACTTCCTTAAAGAAGTTATTGTGATACCCTCCATGTCGGGTTTTTGGGGAGGGGTCTTCCAGACCCCGGAGGGTAAAATCGAATATTGATCTTTACCGATCTCAACTTGTCTGTGGTGCCGGCCGGCCGGCCGTAGCATTTTTTTCCGGAACACTTTACGGCCACAGTTTCATCCGATTTTCATTTTCTTGTCAGCTTACGTAAAGATTTCGACATAATATTCATTTAAAAGAGCGCATAAAAAATTTTTACTTCAAAGCCTTACTCAAGGAAAACAATCTAGTACTTAGTATTATGCGTCATTTTTGGAAGAATGTTGTACCAACTATTATGTTAATGACTAAAGAGACTATTATTGATAAAACATTAAGGAAGTTAACAAGTGTGGTTGTAGGCAAGTTTTAAGTTGTTTGACGAACGTTGCTTTAATATTCGCCTGGTTAGATTGGTAGAAACGGAAGCCTGGTAAAGCTAATAAAGACAATAACCAAGGAGCAGGCAACAAAAATCAGAATAGGGTGGTGGAAGCGGAAGAGGGGAGTCAGAAGTCCCTTCACTTGTACCCTAACAATGTACCGCCCTCTAGAGGGGAAGCTTTACTACCCTCAAACCGTGAAAATTAAGTGTAATCTTTTGCAACTTATCTCTCAGTTTTCATTTCTCTCAGTTTCAAACATTTCGGGCGAACAGGAAAAAAATGATACTTAATATTAAAAACCCAAGATACTACATGTTTATGGCTTAAATGTTAAGTTATAGCTACTTTTTCGGGATTTATATTTGGTCTTCCCGCGTTTTCTTGGTAATTGCTTTTAGTATATTAATTTCCGTTTTCGGTTGGTAAGTTATCGGCTTCGGTTGGCTAAGAAAGTGTAGTATCTGTTCTTATCAGCTTAATCTCTGGTACGACTTCCATAGGGAGTCCAGTAGATTAAACTTATTATTGTAAAATGACGGAGTGCTCGGAGCTTGCTCCACCTCTGTCGCGGGTTGACCCGGTATTGCAGTACCTCCGGGAACGGCCCATCTAATCAAACAAAGAATCCTCACCTCTCATTAGTGGTTAGTTTAAAAGGAGCAACACCCACTCCTACATTTTGCGGAATCAGCAATCTATAGAATTTCTTCTGTTGGATTCATTAAATTTCTTTTCTTGTACACAATATTATTAACCGAGAATCTTGAAAGAAAAGAAACCAAATCTCGGTATCTACCATTTAATACTCAATAAAGGGCTTAAAAAATTGCTCTCGAGAAAAGGAAATGCCCGTTTACCTACTCCCACGTCCTAAAACAAGTTCAGATGAAAACGTCCTTGTTTAACATGACTGAAGACGGTGCGATTTAGTTTAGAATAAGATGCGATTTGAGATGCTTACTTTAACACTTTTGTCGCTATTTGTACTCTGCTGTGCGGAAAACCGTATATGTACGTAACGTTGAAACCAAAAAGAACGGAATAAAAATCATTTTCAGCGATACGATATGAACCGAGGCATAAAGACGATCCATTCAATACTTTAATTTGGTACAACAAATCCACCTACGGCTATTGGATTAAACAAATCGATGCGTTTCTTAAACGTAAGTTTCAATGCTTTTAGTAGTTTCCTCAAAACTTGTTAAACGACATTGCGTAATTTTTTAATCCTAGGTTAGACGTCTTTAGAAAACAAACTTGATAAAATTGTTCTGAGATTTATTATATTGCGACTTAATTTATAATCATTAAGCAAACATAGTAAATTTTAAAAACTCGGTCGAGATTTCGGAGTATAAGGGTTATTTTATTCGCTTTATGCATATAGGATGAACGAACCGGCAATAAATGAAACACAACACTCAACAAAATTCACCTAGCGTCCACCACCATTCTCAAAATTTTTATCAATCCATTGGTCGAAAAACCTTGAATAGCTGTTTTGTTTTATTTTCCGACAGCTTATAGTTTACCGTCTTCCAATCGAGTGGGATGCGACTACGATAACCCACCAGAAAACGGTAAAGTATGCAAATTCAAGACGGAAACCTGGAGCCCTTGTGACGCTTCGAATCACTACGGTTACAGGACCGGAACTCCTTGCATTTTCATCGAACTCAAAAAGGTTTTTCAATTTTAAGAAAACTACGTTTTACTTATTTTACTGTAGTCTTTTGAATGGAAACCCAAATTTTACAACTCTACCAAGCACTTGCCTAAGGACATGCCGCGTTCTTTAAAAGAGAAATTGAAAGAGATCGAAACGACTGGTTCAAAAAAAGAGGTATCTACCTAATTTTTTTTTTCTTATCGATTTTTTTAGTGGGAAAATGTTTGGGTGACTTGCGATGGAGAGAACCCTGGAGATCGTGAGGCGATCGGTCCTCTTAGGTATATCCCTCTTCAAGGATACCCGAGCTACATGTTTCCTTACACAGGTCAAAAAGGATATCTTAACCCTCTCGTAGCCGTTCAACTTCAAAAACCTTATCGTAAGTCAGTGAAATCTTATCTTCTGACGACTTGTGCTAATATAACTCCTTTGTCAAGTCAATCACTCCATCCAGCATTTATATTAAATTACTTCTCAGAGGCGTAAAGACAGTAAACGTCATTTAGTATGTACAAGATGATAATGTTGTTCGTTTTGACGGGTGTTTAACGCTTTTTTCAATCAACCATCGAGAATGCTACTGCAGCTTCCTTTTGGGAAGTTAAAACAAACGTACCTATTTTTCCGTCGATTAAATCAATGTGAATACCTAAAAATAGGCTTCTCTCCAGAAAATATAGAATAAACCTTTTCTTTCGATGACATGAGTTTTAAAATGATCAGAACAGTTATAAAAGAATTCCGAAACGGAAAAGGAACTTATGTGTATGTTTTTAACATCCTTATTAAGCTTTTGAGTCTTCCTTACTTCCTTGTTAGTGTTGAAGGGGCAATCATTTTTTTAATAAGAAAATCAGAAGTTATAAAGAAGAAGATAGAAATTATTTGACGTCATTGGTACCAATTAGACTGCCTTTATTGTTGACTGGGCGATAATTAAAGGTACTCTACTTGGTTAACAGAAGCGACAGAAGCTGTTTGAACTAGCCTTGAGACTTTTGCTTGTAGAAGCTTAATTTTACTTATTTTTTCTTTTAGATGGAATGGTGATCAGCATAATATGCAGAGCCTGGGCTGCGAATATCAAGTATGATCCGATCTTAAGGACTGGAGTGACACGTTTCCAGTTACTCATCGACGTTTAACCGGCAAAGAAATGCGATATAGTTGTAGAGAGACATTTTCTTTGTTTATTTCGACCACAGCTGAGACTGTATCGACGCTAGCTTACCTAAAAGTCACACGTTCTACCTCCGACAAAAAAAAAAAAAACAGGCAAACAGGATAAAACCGGATACAACCTGTTTTTAACTATAAAAATATATAAGCAACCTTTGATCTATACGATGGAACCATTGTGTTGGCGTTTTTTGAGGCTTTTGTTTAAATTTTTTTTAATAGAAAAAATAAATGTTTAGTATAAAAGATTTGAAATTTCATTTTCTTCACCCTTATTTTTAGTTAAACTTCAAAAAATATGCGCGTTTTAACCATTTTTTCTACGCATCCTTTCAACTACCAGATTTAAGAAAAGGTTTGGTTGAAAAATGACCAACTCAGGCCAAGGTTAGGCATCAAGGCCCATAGAAACTCGAGAAAAAAATGTTTTTAATTTTTCTTTTTGTTCTCCTTGAATTTTTTTTACTCCTAGAAAAATGAATAATTGAGGATATAAAGACAACTAATTTTCCGCCTAAAGGACTGTCCTCCAGAACTCAGAATATAAAATTAAATAGTTTTTTGAAAGGAGATTGTAAACAGGTTCACTCTTCACATATTTGCTGAATCGTTACATACCTACTCCTACACCAATGGCGTTTTAAGACCGGTTTTTTGAATATAGATTACAAAAAAAAATCCTGATCAAGTTCCTTTGCTCTAAAAATTTTTTTGATCACAAAATTAAAAGAAAACGTTTTTCCATCTGAAATGGAATCTTAAAAATTTGATTCAATGAAGTGTTACGTCAACACGTTTGTACAGTTGAGATAATCCATTCAAGGGTGAACCTTGAAAAGTTAATTATGATAATCACCGCTCGACTTTTTAACATTAGGAACCTTTAAACTGATCAATCGCAGTCATACGAAGTCTATTTCCAGCATAGACAACCAGTTTTAACCGGGCTAAGCGGCATAATTTATCTTATTTTAAATAATAGAACACTGATAATTTTGGGGCTTCTTTTAAAAATAAATATCAACCCTGTGGGTGTTGAAAACAAAAATAAAAGGCGATGGAAGATTTTCTGATTTGACAGGCATTTAAAATTCTTCCGTTTCTTGGAGCTTTTTTGTTCTTCAAAGTAGCAAAGAAAATAAGAAGTGTGAAGGCCCTTGACGAAATTGATAACGTGCAAACAAAAGTTAAGACCTTATTTTTATTAGACTGTAAATTTGCTATGTTTGTCTTTGTTTTATGGACGTCAACTTTATATAGATCTCATAAAAAATTACACCCACCAGTTTCCTATAAACGATAAAAAAATTAGTAATCTTCTTTTTCCTATTAACTTTAAATAATTGGCTGTTATTTTGTTATCAGTTTAGCGAAAGGCCTGGAATTATACAACAATCAAAAAAGGAAAGTTTAAAATAACGATAAGGGGACGGATTTGGCTATAAGAAGACACGTGAATACGTTTCGCGGTCTGGAAACCAGTTAAACCCAGTTCGAACGGGGATAAGGAGTCGCTCATACTTAGCGTCTTCTTCGAGGTCAGAAGCCCCCTTTTTCGGGTCCAAGCTTCGAGTCATTAGGTCAAAAAGATTTTAATTCCTCTCATCTAATTACAAGAAATACGCTTCTCAATTGATGCCATGAAACAAAAAAAAGGCAAATCGCTTCTTTTAATTGAGGATTTGAAAAAAACGCGAGAGGACTTTTAATTGATAAATAAACGTCGTTTATTCAATTTTGCGAGTTGTTCATTTAAAAAAATTGCATTAAGCCTTTTTGATTTTTTTAAATGACGTTTGCTCTTTCCATCCGGCAACGTTGTTGTTCACTATGCCATAACTAATTAGTAGAATTCTTAATTAAATTATTTATAAACTCCAAGTGGTTTTATGTTATCTACAGGTAAATAAAACGCTGAAGATTGATACTTAATTTATATTCGATAAGTTTTGTGACCCAAATAATTTTTAAAAAAATAACCATTTTTATTTGGGCTCTCCAAATTTGATGGTTTTTTTACTTCGTCGTTATGGAGAAAAAGTTTATTCACTTGGGTCGTTTTATTAAAAGAACAACAACCTAAAAACCTCCTAAAACCACATTTTATGTGGTTTCATTGTTTAAAAAACCGAGAAAAACTCCCGAAATTCCTGTACAATTTTTTTTAAAAGGAGTCCTTTAAAAATACTAAAATGAAGAAAAGTGAGTTTCTATGGGCGACAATGTTGAGATCTAATCTAGTTTTTTAAAAAATATCTTCCGTCGGTAATTAAGTCTTTTTGTTTTACATTTCCCTGCTACATAAATTATTAACATCCGTCGAAACAATACGTGTTTTTTAAAAAGGTATTTAGGCCAGGGATCCCTGAAAGTTTGGAAGTTATTACGTACGCCCTTGAACGGACAGGAAAGATTTTAACATTTTTTCCTCTCGATCGTTACCGCAGGTTGAATGGATCTATCTATATTTACATAATTCACACCGTGATAATCGTTGACCCTACTGTTTACTCTGATCTCACATAGCTATTCGTACAAACAGCGGCAGACATGACATTTGAATTTTTTAATGACCATTATTTATTCCATGTGGTCAGCTCTGCTGAAATTCATTACTGATATTGATACATATCAAGTTCCGTCTGGCCTTTTGATGATTTCTTCGTTGAAATAAAAAACTCAAAAGTATGTACACTCCAGTGCCACCGTAATTATCTACGGTATTTAGATGAAGGTTGCTGATAAGGTGTTTGCTCAAATGTTAAAATATTTGAATGGTCGACGACTCATTTTGGAAGAGCTTTTGGCAGTTTGCCTAAGTCAACAAACTTTTAAGTTTAAATGAAAGATAGAAAGTGAAAAATAATATTTGTTTATATCAAAAATATAAATTATAGGCTGATTCAGAAGGGCTTTCTTTGCCCTTTAAAATTAGAGAACCCCGAAAATATGTGTAACAAACCACACCGATCCGCCCATCGTCTCGTTAATCTGGCGGGGAGCTGGGTAGTCAGGCGTCGGTGGAAGAAAAAAAAAGCCAAGTGAGAAAGACGATATATTGAAGTTTTTCCTTATCTTTTCGGTTTATAGACAGAGTGGGGAGCGCCCAGTTCGCCTCCGCTTGGCCGGTTCAGTCCCGGCTTCGCGAACGCAGGCGGAAGACGTCGTTTGTGTCTGAGTGCCGAGACCCTTAACACCCGTAAACAAAAAATGTCGACTCCTCAAGCTAGATCTATACGTATTGCATCGGTGGACAACCGCGATTACGAGTGGGAGTTCGCACGAAAGAAAAAACTCGAAAGGACTAAATTGGAAAGATTTCGCAGAGGCCTCTATAACCATGATAAAGGCACAGTTTTAGGACGAACCCCCAAAAGTTGGTGTAAGTCACGGTTTTCATCTTTCTTTAAAAAGTTCCCCTTAAGATCTTAAGGCGATTGCCAACTCACGCATCATATCTAACAATTATCTTCTGAACCGGTTTAGCTGGTATTTCACGTTGATTCTTGTTTAATAGAAAACCCTACCTCAACTTTTTTTCATTTTAATATTAATTATAAATATAATTATCTATCATAAATCTTTATTTTTAAAAAAATTGGGGACACCTCTTAGTAAAAATTTCCATTCCTTATAAGAATTTCAGGTTTTTGTTTACGACCTAAACTAAAAAATAATAAAAATAAAAAAGAGGAAACAGGATAGAATATCTGTTGCATAAGTGTTGTTGACCTTGTTCTATTTTACTTTTTTGTAAAAAAACAAAAAATAATATTTGAGGGTTTGGATGTGAAAAAAGAAAACAGCCAGTGAAACTTGATATCTTGGTACTTACAGAAGGGTTCAATTAGGAAGAGCATTAACTAAATGAACGCTTCTAAAGAAAATGTCAATGTTTTTAAATCGCCATTAAAGACATATTAGGCAGTTTTTGGCTATCAAGAATGCCGTCTGAAGAGTAGCTGTAGCCATTATCTTGACTTAAGAGGCTCTCAGCCGTTTTTTGACCCTTCTTGAGATTATAAAGAAGTCCCTCAGCTGTGTAAAACAACCGCTGGCTCAAATCCAGCAGTTCAACAGGTTCCCATCTCAAATGACTGGGCCAAAATATGCAGAGTTGAACCCCTCAATGTGAACGACCTACATTTTCATGATTCTGAGAAAATTTTGATCACAAAGATATGATTTTGAACTCCCTTTTTTCATTGAGAATTCGAGCAATACAGTTCCTGTGATTGCTGACATACAAACGGGCAGAATTTGAAGCCTCTGTTACTTCAAAACACGATTTTGAACCCTTATTTTGATGAGAGAAAAGAAGCTCAAATCTGTTAAAACAAGAGAAGCGTTTTGTTGACGGCGTAAAAATTAGAGAAGGCGGACGATCCGTGAACTGTGGAAAGGGATTTTTTTTCGATAACCTCGTCCATATCTGGCATCACCTTGGCCCTCATTTCTTAATACCGCTAGCCGATTTTTTTCCCTTCTTTTCTGTAACTTGGTAACTTATCAAATATTTTCTTTCACACAGACACCACGATTAGATTAGGTATATCTTCTTCAATTTCAATGAGCGTCACAGATTGAGCTGGACTTAACTAGTGAAAGACTTGTTTGTTTATAAGCAACCTGTTATTCTGGGCTCATTTTCTTCCCCCAAATGATAAGAATAAGGTTTAAATGATCTTGTAAGTCGCTTTTTTAAATGATAAGTATGTAAACAAATAAAATTAAATAAGCGATTCTGGCAGACCTGAGCAAATCGCTCGGTCACGCTCACCCTTTTTTAACGAGCTCTGCAGTAAATTGAAGGCCAATAAAATGGCTTGTACTAAGTAGAAACTTTATAGCCCTCTCACCCGTTTTTCTCTTTATTTTTCACTTAGAAGACAAGCAATTTTCCAACCCCACGAATAAAATAGAAAATATTCGAATTTTTTAATCAAAAAAGGAAACACAATTGTCTATCTAAAAAGCCTATCGTGAACAATAAAAAATAGCTCAAGCCCAATTTATTAACTGCCAAGCAAAAATCCGGATTTTTCTGAAACGTCGAATGCGTTGGAGGGTATATTTGGAGATTAGATAATGACGAACTATAACAAGAGATGGATTTTAGGCGTGATAAATTACGCATTATTTAGTCGCAAAACAAAGATGGTATAATATGCATTATTTAGGTTTTGGAAAAAAAAAAACATTCTTGTAGACCCAGCTGTTTTTTTGTTTGATCACAACGGAAGGTGCACGTGTGGAACACGTGAAAGTGGACGGGTTGGGCTCGATTTTCGAATGCGAAAGGATCAAAACTTTATTGCCTTGCTTCGAATACTGGTTATAACGACTTTGACCCAAGAAAATCCAGTTAATCCAATAGTAACTTATTTAACTAATAAAAAAAAGCACAAAAAGTGAGCAATAGGTAGTAAAATGGAGGGAAAAAATTATTTTTCGAAATACTATATTCATGACCTTGCTTTCTTGGGATTTTCTATTATTATAAAAATGTCAACTGGCAAAAAAATATTACTTCACTAAAACCTTAAGAAATTAAATATTTTTTTTCAAATTTAAATTTATTTGTTGGCATTGCAGTTGGAGGATTACAAATAAATAATTGATTTATATTCATCCCCCTTCCACCTTAGCTGGTAATATTCGCATTTTTCCAGTTTATTCAAGGACAAAAATGTTATATTCTACTTCAAAATTGTAAACAAATATTTTCTTTTTATTATTTTACAGGCCAGCTCATCATATTTTACGTAATTTTTTATATTATACTTGCAATACTATTTACGATATGTATGTTCGGACTGATGGCATCCATCGATAAGAGAGTACCAACGTGGCAACTCGAGGAGTCTTTAATTGGAACAAATCCAGGTAAAAGAGTGTAAAAAATCCATAATTGTTTGTTTAAATTTTTTATTTTAGGTCTTGGTTTCCGTCCTATGCCTCCCAATATAGAAGAAGGATCTTTAGTTTGGTATGTTCCATCAAACAAATCAAATGTCGAATTCTGGGTGAAATCTGTCGATTCATTTTTAAAAGGTGAAATAATTTATGTTTAAGATTTATTTATAAATAAAACTTTTAGAGTACGAGGATCCTCCTAAGACCAAAGGCGTGCGACAAATATGCGACTATGAATTACCTGCTGCACAAGGGAAAGTATGCGATGTCGACCTTAACAGTACAAGTTGGAATATGTGCAACAAAAAAAATCAATATGGTTTTATTTCTTCATCACCTTGTATATTTTTAAAATTGAACAGAGTTAGTTTTAATTCTTTTTTAAACTTAAATAATAAGGATTTCATAGATTTATGGTTGGGAGCCTGTTTATTACAATGATTCTAACAATTTACCGGAAGATATGCCTTCGGATCTCCAAGACTATATTAGAAAGAACGCTAATAATAAGGAGAAGGTAAATTTTTAGAGTGAGAGAAATCAATTTTAATTTTATTTTTAGTTAAATACAATATGGGTTAGCTGTCATGGTGATGGTCCTTACGACAATGAAGTTATTGGACCAATTGATTATTATCCTCAGCCTGGATTCCCTGGTTATTACTATCCCTATTTGAACCAAGATGGATACCTCAGCCCTTTGGTGGCCGTCCATTTTAAAAACCCTTCATGTAAGTTTTTTTTCGAATCTCGATAGATTTTTATTTCATCAATTTTAGTGCACAGTCTGATTAACATCGAATGCAGAATCTGGGCGAAAAATGCATATTACAAGAAGAGTCTTCGAGACAGAGAAGGCGCTGTACATTTTGAATTGCTTCTAGACTAAAACATGGATTTTCAACTTTTTTATGCAGTATTTAAACACCTTGTGGCAGAAATTTTAAAAACACCGATAATGCCACGCTATCTAGTCTTGAGATAGGACAGATCTCATTCATTCTCATATTTTATATCTGGAGTACTTAAAAGCTACCTAAAAAGGTGTTAAAATTTTAATTTTTTAAACCATTCGCTGTCAGAATGAAATCTGGCTTGTTCATTGATGTAAATTGTAAATCGCTCGCAAATTAGCATGAAATTTTTTTTAATTTTTGTTTTATAATGATAGATTTGCTGTGATTGTTAATAATAAATTAATAAATAGGATTATATCTGTTTTATTTTGAAGATTCGTTGATTGAGGAATTTATAGTAGTCCAAAGTAGGTAGATTTTCTGAAAGAAACCTACTTAAAATGCCGTTTCATTAACCCTTTCGAGACCGCGTCTGACGCCGGGTTCTCTGCGCTACTGGCGCAGCACTTTTCCCCTCTCTTTGCCCCTCACTTCTCCCCGACCGCTCCCAGCGCCCAGCAAAGCACAGAAAGCGACGAGTGATGCGATCATCACTTAGTTCATTTCTTCCCCAACAGATGGCCAGTGTTTGCATGTCGCTAGCGCCACAGGAAGCGAAGGTATTAAATATCTTAGAGAGGCTTACCGCTGGCGCCGCTGGGCAATTCTCCAAGCGAAATGCGCACATGGCAATGCCTGCGGTCTTGAAGGGGTTAAGGAACTCTACTCAAATTTCCTTAAAAACCTTCTTTGAAGTTTTCACCTTGTTCTTTTCCTTATTTTAATCTGGCTTTTTAAAGGGACATAAGTTCCTCCAATTTTTGTTAATTAGATCTCCCTTCTTACATGTGCAACTTAAAATTCTTCAGTTGCTTATAAATTTTTGTTAATTTATTCAAGTTTTTCTTCGAATAAGCCTATATTAAAAGGAAATAATGTTAAAAAATAAAATTTTAAAGATTATTTTATTTTTTATTGTTGACAACTTCCAGAATTTTTATGACAATTTAAATTTTTTTATTTTCACAATAGCAATATTTTATATATATCATTCCTTCATAATTTTGTTTAATAATTTAAACCCAATTGAATGGGCCCCAATTCTTCCTACACATCCTCATAAGTTATACATTTTTCTCAATATTCTGAACATAAAAAATAATGTATTTTTTTTATTTAAATATTGTCTTTATTCCATAAGGGAAAACGGAACTCAGGCCATCTCATCACTTATATTGAAAATAAATCTGAAATCTATCCCTAATATAATATTTTTTTCATTTTACAATATTTAACTACTCTTCAAAATAGAGCACCATAAAGACTCTCATATTTATTGTACAGAGAAGAGAATATAGAAGTTTCGTGAGTCATAATATTTATTAAAAAAATAAAATTATATTGTTTATACTCAATTTTTTTTACATTATTTTGCTTACTATTTTGTTTTTCTATCAATTTTAAAATAATTGTATTGGTCTAATAAATTTAATATAAATTTTTTTTTCTATAATGAACTTATTTCTAAGAAGGAAGAGTTTTCATAATAAAAAATAATTTTTGCGAAACTACATTTTTAAAAAAATAAACGTAGGTAAGCTAGGAACAAATAAAAATAAAAGTAGGTGGGGAGAAAAAAAAATTCAATCGATTATGTGCTCTAAACTTAATATTTACATTGTTTTGAACAGAATATTTACAGTGAAAAATAATTCTTAATAATTTAGGTACTGAAGAGTTTAGGTAACACTTAAAATAGATTTGATTCGTTTTTTGTTGTTAATTATTTGTTGTTTTCGTAATTTAGTAAACTGGCGACAAGTCAAGAGTAAGGTTGCGGATGGCCATGCTGCGAGTTGTGCGCGAGGATTTTATAATTTGAAGAACCATCGTTTTGCAGTCATGGCAGACGATCATCTGAAGCCCTTTTAGTTTTTCGGCTTTTGTCCTTCCAACCGTTTTCGTTCGAGCGATTCTCCACCTAAAAAGATTGTTTAAAATTAAAGATTTCTTAATCAACATACTTGTCAGATGAGGTGTAAGCTGGGCTGGATGGCGGGAGAGAGATAGGCCCGTCGGAAATAAGACTTGTCGACATCTGCGAGGGTGGAGCAGAACGTGGAAGTTTCGGACTTGTCGGCGCACTCCCAACTCCACTCCTTTCTGTCATCATGAGCTTAGTGACCAACGCTCGAGGAAACGAGTCATCGGATTCGCTGGGTGAAAGCATACTCGGGCTTAAAGCCACGACAGGCACATGTGAAAAATGCTCTGTTGGTATTCTCATCTAAAATAAAGGGATATCAATTTATTCAGTTTACTGAGAAAATTCATACCTTTGAGTAACATTTGGCACAGACAGTTCTTTTGCATAATTTGCATATTTGTCCCCAAGGTCCAAATATTCCAAATCTCGTCTTCATACAAAGGAAACAAACCTAAAAAACATTATAATATGGAAAAAGAATTGAAAAGAAATCTACTTTTCTTTTTTCAGCATCTTCTTTGACTCGCCCTTCAACAGGAAGACTTTCCAATTCTGCTTTGGTCAAAACACTTCTGATATGAACGATTTCCTCAAGTGTTAACGACAGGCATTCTTCTTGCCACTGTTTCTAACGAAAAAACGAACTAAAAAAACGCATTTATAAATTTTAAATTTTCTAACCGATTTAAGCAAATCGTCTTGCAGCGAGGTTCGCGACCAAGTCATTTCAGGAAGGGTGCATGATAATGATTCGTCCGTTGGTGTATTCGTTTGCCTTGAAGTGGGCCTCGATTGCGGCACGCTCAGGCTCCCTTTGTTCCCACTTTCGCAAACAACGACCGTATGCCGCCTCATAGACGCTCTCCTGCTCGGACACTGCGTCGCTAAATCATACGCTGCAATACAATCATTAAAAATATCTTTATAATCTAAACTTTCAAAATTTTCTAAGCATATTAACGCAAGCTAAAAGCCATTCTAAACATACTTCATCGACAGTCACACCAGTTATTTATAAAAACTCAAGATGATAATTAGTCATATTATTAACAAAAACAACTTAATTATTTCCTGTTTTTTCTTTGTGGTTTTAAATGAATATGTAATGATTTAATTAAAAAAGATAAAATTACTATGAAATGAGGTTAATTTTGCTTTTCTCCTTACTACTACGCTATTTTTTTACTACTCTTTACAAATTAATAAAAAGCCTGAAAATGAATTTTTACTGCCAATTTGTCATTTGGCAGAAAGTTGTGTTTTATTACTACCAGTGGAGATGATTGTAATTGAGAACTATCATTGAGAAAGTCTTTAATAAGTGTTAATTTAATGGGGAAAATATTACGGTATAGCAAAAGCTCCATTTTCACCAGTTATTAGATGCTAACAAAGCGTTAAATATGGCTTATCATGCATATAAAAAATTATGCCCTTTAATTTATCAAAACACAAAAAGCTCACCTTCAAGGCACTACTACTACAATAATCCAAACGTTAGAAAAAAAATAATATGCAGGCAAATAAAACGCTACATGGGCATTTCAAAACAAATAGAAATAAAATAAAAATAAAAGATCTGAAAACTTTAATAATTTATTACTTATTAGTGTATAAAACTTGGTTTTAATTGACATATTTTACACAAAAAATCACATTTCTCTATTCCATGCAGACTTGTCAAAAGGACAGTAAAGAAAGCTTTGGCTGCAATAAAAAAGGGGGGTAGTTTTCAACCTTTTGGCTCTTTTTACATGCTTATTTACAATCATAATGGACAATTTACAATTTTTTAACAACAAAAATGACATAATTTAAGCAAATGCCAAAAAAAAGCACTTTTTTTAAACTTAAATAATATTTACAGACACCACCTTTCTAGAGGTTGCTATCAACTGATTTTTCTTTTAAGAATTTATAATTTACAAAATATTCTTTAATTCTTAAAAACAGAAAAAACAAATTGAGCAACCCATAGATTGGACATCAACGATGACAAACCGCATTTTTTTAAATAATTAAACAATAGAATTAAATTCAAAAAATATTTTTCTTTTTGCAAAAAGTGATGTACTGTGACATGCGAGAAAGGTAAAGAGAGGACATGCGAAGGATGGATGCCAAAATAAATATTTTAGCTAAGTTCCATTAATTTGAAACTAGAAAAAGGGTTAAATTATAAAAATAGGGTTTACTAGAAAGAAATTTTTTCACGTTTTTAATTTATATTATCTGTAATGGTTGTTAGACAGAGCTTTATATGTGAAAAATAAGGAAAATTAGGATAATCAAAGGGAAATTTCAAAGAGTGCCAACCTAATAAATTCAATCAAATAAAAATAGCTCATGTGTGCTTTTAATTTTATGTAGTTTCATAAGCTGGAAATTTAGAAGAAATGGAATATGTAAAAGAAAAAGATAATCAGATATTGATAAAAGGACTTCAGCAGACTCAGCATCCTTTTAGAGCGTTCCATATAGCAAAAAGACTTCATGAAAAACTCCCACAGCAATATTTGAAGCCAATATTCAACTTGTACGATTTGACAGATTGGACTGATGTTTCGAAGGAGCTGATAAGGCTGCTCGATTATAGAACAATCAATGAAAACGTTGCTATTTTTTGAATGACAAATACATCGGAGGTGAATATGATTTGCTTCGTGCTGTGGCTCCACACTGCGTGTATCTCCCTGATCTCGAGCAGCTTGAGAAAGTCGATTTTTCAAATCAAATGCTTCTTTATGGCCTCAATCCTAAAAGGACGTGTATTTTTCTTGAAATCGGTGTCGACAATCAACCTTTTGGTCGTTTAGTATATGAAATATATTCAGATTTTATGCCTATGTTGACTAAAAAGTTTATTTACTTGTGCAGCAATGAGCCTAAAAAGATTCGCCGTGAGTTAAACCCGGAATACACATCATCGCAGGAGTCGATGATGAATAATGACATGGAGAGGATACTAGATGTTGACGATCCTGAAGGTGCAACAGACAGAACTGTTGGATATTTGACATACGCGGATACTCTAATAACAAGAATCGTTTCGCCGAGTTTTATACAAGGAGGGATAGTCGGGGAGTTGATGAAGAAGAATGGTTGGATGGAGATTCTGAGCCTGATGTACTTTCACACAATTGCTACGGAGACTTGTCGTTGATGGCTACTGATTCGAATTTGAGGGGACATCGTAAGTTCCATTCGAGCCAGTTCGTCATCTCACTACAGCCTAACCCGTGGATGGACGGTCTTTATAGATGCATCGGTCGTTTGATATCGGGCCAACATGTTTTGAACGTGATTCGTGATGTGCCAACTTATCGTCAACAACCAATGCAGTACATTTCAATAACAGACTGCGGTATCATGCACAAGCCTTCAACATCGTATTTCAAACCAGAAATGGAAGAAAAAGACAGCGATAGTGTTGCTGCTGCAGTTATTCTTTCTAAAGCGATGACAGGTGACCGAGAGAAAGAAGAAAATACGAGGATGTCGATGAAGAAGAAATGATTTATGATGATAACTCTTCGATAGAAGAAGAAATTTTTAAATATTTTGAAATGGAAGACGAAATCTGGTTGAAAGGTTACGAGCAGTTTTTAGAAACGTACTGCCAGGACATTTGCGACCTTCAGTCCCGCCTACACGATGACCCACCAGTGAAAGAACTTAATTTATACTACAAAGCCAAAGATGAGGAAGAATCTACTTTTTGGGACTTGGACACACAATCTGTGGGGGATTCTATGATTTACAAAGAAATGGAAGCAATTAATCAAGAAACCCCGTTGAGAATAACTTACGATTTGAAAGTCAACAATTCAATATACAATACCGAAATCCTGGGAGACAAACTCTATCAATTAATGAACGCAGTCGAGTTGATAAGACCAGAAGAAATCTTCGACGACCACGCACCCTTTATTCAAGAAGACGACACGAGATTGACAAGCGATATCGTTTTGCAGATAGAATCTTCTGTTAAAGAGTTCCCCTTCGGTGAAGAATCCATGTTTGAGGAGTTGGGAGAAATAGAAATAGAAAGTGAAGTAAAACATTATGAATACATAGCAGGTGAAGAAGAGATGGTGATTATTGAAGAAGGAGAAATGGAAGAAAATATAATAGAAGAGGAAGAGGAAGAAATTGGTTCCAAAAAATCTACTGCCAGCCCTGATGTAAGTTGGACAGGAAGATCCGATTTATCACCTGACAAAAGAAGTTCTTTATCTTTAAGCGAACAACATTCTTTTGCTTCTGAAGAAAAGCCAGAGTCTATGGCCGAAGAAATTAAATTTAGCGCAGAAATGAGCGTTTTAATGGAACAAGAAGAATTCTTTTTAGAAGAAGACGTGCAAATGGAACATTCAATATACGAATTGCCGACTATGTAACGCCTCAATACCTTCTAGAGCAAGCCCATGATGAATACCGCATACCTAAAGAAATACTTGAATATATATTCAAATGTGTCTTTCAACTCAAAAGGTATCCTAAACTTGACGAAGAAGTGGCGAGAGTAATGCAATCGGAAGATTTTAAGGATAAGCTATTAGGTTTGCCTTCGGAAACGCTTCGAAATATCGCAGCAAAAATGGAAGGGGTTGAGACCGTTTTACAAGAGCTTGACAGCGTTTCTAAAACGGAGGAACAAAGGAAACTTGAAGATCAGGTTATATCGAGCAGTATTGCCACGTTTACACAAAATATGCTCGAATGTTACTTGCGCGAATCAGAAATGGAAGAAGCTGCAGAAGAATTTGCCAGGTCTGAAGCATGGATTTTTCCGGAAGATATTGAGGATGAAATGAGAGAGGAAAACGCTACTATTTTATCGGAGGAATCAGAAGGGAATTTAACTCAAGCTACTATAGGGAGTGAAAGAAGCCCCGATTTCGATTTGTACGAAGCGGAATATGAAGTAAAGAAGCCATCTGATGATGCAAGGTCGCAAGGAGTGGGAACATCGGAATTCGACATGGGATTTCAACCGCCAGAAGAAATCCCAGTTGCTTCTGAAAGATCATTGAAGTCGAAAGAAGTTGTCGATGGCAAAGAAAAAGAGGTTGCAACTTCGGCCAAATCATTGGGTGTCTCCGAAAAGCCCATAGATGATGTGCAGACAGAATCGAAATTTTCGGAAGGTATCTGGAAAGGAGATTTGACGACCGAAAGTACTTCTTCAAAGGGCTTAAATGAAAAGAACGAAATAAAGGCATCTTCTGAGAAATCGACAGCTTCTGTAAGAAGCGAACTCGATGCTCAAGAAAGCCTTCAGACTCATAAATTCCAGAGCGAACTTTCATCGAAATCTGAAGACGAAACCGAAACCACAGAACCGACAGAAACTTCAAGTCAGATAAGCTTAACGAAAAAAACTAGAAAAGCCTCTCAAGTTGGGTTTAGGCCAGACGTCAAACCATCTTGACAAATTTTAAAATTCATACCTTTGATGATGCTCATTAAAAATTATAGATGACTAGTTTCGCAATCATAAACCATCAAAAGGAATAAGGATTGGTCGGGTTAAGATATAAAGCTCTGTTTAAGCGAATTATCTGGTAAAACTTAGCAAGTCGATTCTATTTTTAAATTTTAAAAAATGTTAGTAAACTAATTAAAGAAATAACGAGATCAAAAATTAAACTTAAAGAAAAAAAAGTAGAAATAAAAGAACATCAACAAATCTATTTAACAATGTTGCATAACGAATAAAAATTCAAAGGATGCAACAATTGGACTGGGGTTTTAAGGACTCATTTGGGATCGTACGTTGGAGTGCCGTGTCACAGTAGTGATCTATTTCTGCCTGCGAGAGCCTTAGACTACCTGTCCTTTGCCAGGGGTTGCTTTTCGATTCTTCCCTTCGTCGTCGTCCGACGTTCTATCTTCTTCTTCGCTCTGTAAAATAAAAAATAAGATAAATAAATCGTATAAAAGGGGGGGGGGGGGCACGTGGAGCTCGATACTCGAACGCTTGCGCCAAGCCTTGACCTATATTTCCAACCCTTGACCTATCAAACGGCAAATAAAATGAGGAAATCGCTTTTTCTATTTTCCTCAAGACGTGATTGAAGTCACGAAAAATTGTTCAACTTATAAAATTCTTATTTTTAAAAATAAAACCGATATTTCAAAACTTTAATAACAGAAGTTGGAGCACGAAATTTCAATTAAAAGAGAGACTCAAAAGGTATAATTTTAACGATAATGAACTGCTCACCGTGGCTAAAAGTCATGGGGATAAAGTCCAACGATTTATGGGAATATTTCGCCAAGCTGTAATTTCTACCGTTCTAATCGAGTCCCTTCAGATAAAGCGTAAAATCGCGTTTATTAGGAAGCTTTTCTTATAACCTAAATTCTTTTTATTCAATAAAAGATTCTGAAGAATATAACCTTAAAAAATTAGTATCTTAAGGTTTTTACTTTAAAAATTCGCTAAAAAGTAGTATAAATAATATTCATAGGGAGAAATCGAATTCCATAAGATTCCTAGAAACGGAGACATCCTAACCCCGTTAGTATCTAATCGGAGATTTTTCTAAAAATTTTTTGACGAAGGAGATTCTTTGCGCAATATAATAAGAGAAGTCACGAGAAAAAAAATATAGACCGCAGACCGCATATGCATGACAGAAAAAAGAAGTCTGTTGAAACATTCACACAAACTATCATGTTACGTAAAAAAAGCAAACGAAATAAGGCAAAGAGGAATAAGATCGTGTGAAAAAGGGATCTATTTTGATCTTAATCATCTCCGCAACTTTTGCTTTTATGTGGAAACTACGAGTTGGCTAATTTAAACCAAAAAATCTTTTGGTCGAAATTCGCCCGTAGTATGATTTTTCGCGGTAAACTGTATACGTAAAAATAAAAACGAAATGAAAGTGGCAATTCGATTGATTCTTTGTCTTTCGAGTCACGTTTTTGCGACTCGGGCGCGAGATTGATCAAAAAATTCCGAAGATTGCAACCAGGAAGTACTGTGGGCGTAGGAGAAAGCTTTTTCCCTATTTTTGGAACGCGAATCTTTAAAATCTTGAATGTGGGAGTCATCTTAAAATTCCAAGCGTCTCCGGGCAATTAAGAGTAAGGACCTCGGAAAAAAAAGTTTCAGACTAAAAGCGATATAAATAACGCTATAAAAATAATGGCTACTTATAAAGAATTTATTTTAAAAAAGCGACTTCCGAAAAAGAAAACACGCAAAGAATAACTTGCATGGTTTGGGTATGGAAATCAAAAGCCACTAGGGAAAATGTTAACGGGGCGCCTTTAACGGTACTACCCGTGACCCCTGGGACACGGCCCTCCCGACGATTGCGTCAATTTCTTAAACCTTGGACTACGAATGTAAAAGAAAAAAATCGCCGAAACCGATACTTATTTTAACCCTCCCTCTACAGTAATTACGTCCACAAGGGAAAAAAAACTGGTTCAAGTGAACGGGACAGTTTTTGTGTTAAAAAAATAAATTAGTCGCGTGAGAAATCTTTTTCTTAAAATCACGAAAGGTTCTCGAAAAGACATGTCATTTTAACAAAATTGAATTTTTTAGTCGCTCCTTTAATGTCAAAAGGGGACTTCTGTATTTTCAATTATAAGGAATGCATTCTCACTTATATGTAATGAAATTCCAGAGAAAAAAACATATTCTAGTTAAACCAATTTTTCGCACGAATTGCGTCAACAATTGAATGTCGTAAAAAAATGATTCCTACGCTCGAAAAAACCTTGAAAAACTTAAAAATAGATTTCAGGTTGTAGGTGAAAAAATAATTAAAACCTTGAATTCTCAAGATGAAAATTAGGAAAAGGAAGTCATCCTAAAGAGGAAAACATTTTTTAACTTAGAAAAGTGAGAAAAGAGAGTTAAAACTCATTTGCGCCCGAGTTTGCGGAAGATGAACCTTAATTATGTCGTCAATCTTTTTTTTTTAAATTAGATTTTTAAGAAAAAACATTTTTTTTTGCAAAAATTTAACAAATTAGTTATGAACATATCAAAACGATTAGTTCTATCAAATCTGGAGATAAATTAGGTTGAAAAATCTTTGTTTTTAATTAAGGACATAAGATTTTTCCGAAAGATTTTTTTTATATTTTAATTAGAGAAATTTTGTTCTAAAAAGAACAGACGATTTTCCCAGTTGACAAACCATGGGAGAAAGAAAACCCGTTTTGTTGTCCTCACTTTTTTTGTTGGTCTTCAAGTTTACCTTGATATTTAGGAACAAGTCCAGGTTCAAGGATGGGGAGGCTAATGCGAATTTTGAACTTAAAGGCAG
>JACGAQ010003442.1:0-29026 GCA_014119065.1 Orius insidiosus
GCATCCTTTATATTACTGATTGACGCCACTTTGAACTCAGTTTTAGTAGAACATTTTAGTAAATGTGGTGGATTCAGTAGTTTCATAATTATTAGCTTTGTTCCAACCGCAGTTTAAAACTGGTTTGAAACTCCTGGAGCATGCAGAAGGATTTGGACGTCAAAATTGACTTCGTTCAATCGTTTGTCCGTCAAAGCTGAAGTCATTTGACGTCTAAATCCTTCTGCGCATGCTCCAGGAGTTTTAAACTGTTTGGAACAGCTATTATCTTCCTCGACGATTGGATTATGTTATGATGATTATGATGGGATTTTTTTTTGCTTTACATCATGGTGATTGCAGCCATTTTTGCTGTAAACAGATGACATCCCTGACAAAAAGAATTTTAGAACATCCATATTTCTTGTGCAATGCCACCTCTGAAAAATGGTTGTTGGATCTCAAATCCTCAGGGACCAAACTGGTCTTCATAACCAGGTCTTTGTCTGTTGTGCCGGCCGTCCGTCCCTATGAAATCTGGGAGATCCTCTGAAAAAATTTGAAACCGAAAGTATCACTACCCACGTGTCGCCTACGTGTTTTCTAAAGAAAATATCACTTTCTACTCCAGTTTTTCAAATAAACAAAACAAAAAAAGTCCATAATGTATGAAATTACGTAATTTTTGTGCACAATTAACTTCAAAATCGGTCCAGAACTAGGAAGCAATTACCTACAAACGTCCTTTGTTTTGCCACTAGTTTTCCAATTTTCAAAGACGGTGTTATTGTTATTTATAATTCATTCTCTCCTCGTTCCCTTTCTCACACATCGGAAAAAACCACGACAAATCCTTTTTATCCGACATCCCGTTGATTAAGTGGATACTCGAGATAATAAAGCCAGTAAAAAGGAATGGAATAAAAATAGCCTAAAAATGTAAGTAAAATTGTTTTTAAATAATAAAATTAGAAAGTCAAAATATTTGATGTAGGACGAAGAATTCCTCGATGTTGGTAACACTGGTCTCTTGAGATTTCAAATTTTTATATCAGTTTTATCTGCATCTCAAAGTCAGTTCTTCATTTCAATTTTACCAAAGTCGTTGAATTATGGAATTTTTTCTTGCGCAAATAGCGTTTATGCCTCATTTTTATTCTTTCGGCTTTTTAGCAAATGAATTTTCTTTTTTTTTATTGGTTAGACAAAAGATGTACAGAATTTTGATTTCCTGTTTGTTTATATAATACGCCGTATCCACTGGTCCACTTTCTTGAAATATTCCATTGAAACATTATTTACGCTGCCGATTCTCCGGAGACACTTTTGAAAGGATTATGGCAACGTCTAATGCAACTAAGAACCCCCACTGAAAAAAAAATCCAGTTTTTTTTAAACGAAAGTTATTCAGTCCTGAATGTCGACTAAATATGTGAACATCGTGGAGGAAATTTTAAAACAAAATTCAATTTAGCTCAAAATGGATTTTAACGATTTGGAGATAGACGAGGCTTTTGTTAGAGTGAAGACGGATACGCCTGTTTTTCTTTATAAACTGATCGATGAATGTTATAAAGTAAGTATTTTTAAATTATTGATTCCCTAAAAAAAAATTAACAATTTTAGTGCCCTTTTACGTTGGTGAGTCTGGTGAACAACTCCTACGATTTTAAAACCTCGACGAAATATGGGATATCGTACAGACTTTACGGAAGATCTGAAGATTTCATACGAGAGACGACTCAGAAGATTTATTCTGCGAAATGAGGCCGAGGCCGTTCGGTCCTTTTGGCGTCTATGAAATCTCCAAGGTCGATAAAAACTGCACATTAAATATAGCAAATAGTCCAACGTCAGAATTTTATTTACGTAAGATTTTTTTTTTTGATCAACGGGTGGTCTCATTTGGATCAAAATAACGCTGTAGGAGGTAGTCGCGAATATGATAGAATGGAGTAAAGTCTTGTCCAATAAAAAAAGGCCGCAGATGTTAAATTCTAATTTATAACGGGCGAAAAGATGAAGAAAGACGAGATTCTGAAAATGAATGAATAACCTCTACTAGCTTTCTTATACTTACATTTTTATAAGTTTCGCGATCGTTGAGAACTTTGGCGTATAAGCGTTTGGAAAATTTTTCTCCCTAAAAAAATTTTAAGTCATTAATTCCCTTCCTGCCATCAGTAAGGTGAACAAAATTTAATATAGTGGTATTACGCGGGTAGGTTTGGGGGTTGTTTTTCAGGCAGAAAACCCAGGAAATCAAAACGCGGTAAAAAAGGTGTTAAACGCCCGAACGCCCAATAAAACGGGTGTTTCTAAACCAGAAAAAGAGAAAATGACCCAAAACTCGTTTAAAAGGGTGTTAAACGCTCAAAAACCCGATAAAAAAGTTTTTTTAACACAAAAAAAATTGAGGAAAACGTTCCAAAACATGGTAAAAAAGATGCTAAACGCCCCAACTCCTCATAAAACCATAAGGTGAAAGCCCCGGCCAGCATAATATGAAAAGATAAATTTTCGACTTACCAAGTCAGAAGTTGTTTTGTGTTTCGGCCAAAACGTGTAGGTGCCATAAAATCGCGACGACGAAAATCCCCCCTGTTATTATATTATTATCTGAATTTTTAATGTACTTAAAAGTCAAAAAATGTACGCTTATGCTCAAAATGATCAAATGCATAGTCAACGAGATCAGAAGTGGGGTCGAATACGTCGATTTTAACGCGCCCATACATTTATAAAGTAAAACGTAAACTTTAACGCTAAAATCCGAATCGTCCAACCTCAATAAAATTTGATTTAAAATTTCAATCGAATATAAAAATTCTTTAACCCAAATCTGAGTTAATATTTCACCTGAGATTGAAATAAAAACAAATGTTAAATTTTCAAAATTTATAGCAGCAATATCATAAATCGAACTTAATATCATTGATACTAAAATGCATGTAGTTATATTCATTTTAATAAAATCTTTTTTAAAATTTTTTTAAACTTTATTAAAAAACCAATTTTGAGGAGATTATTTATAAAATTGTTTAAAAAAATGTGTTTTTTATAAACTAAAACGTATATGGAAATAGCGGAGGATAAAAATGAGAGTGAAAAAATATTGATGTAGATCATCCTTTGATGAGACTCGAACTCCGAGTGCCAATTGTTTGATAAAAATTTACCGTAACTGACGATTAAATAGATAATCCCCAAGGAGATGGTAGTGAAAATTTTAACCGGGTATATTCTCATCGTGGGTAAAAGGGTGCATGAAAAATATACTGGAAAATTTATATAAATTACGAATCACTTGATCCATTTTGCAGCTCTCTACGCGTCCGCCTTGGTTCTTTTTCTTCTGACACTCATTTGGAACGTGTCCACATCTAGCGGTTGTCTGAAGAAAGAGGAAGACGGCCGTAAAACTAAAAGGCTTGCTTCGTTAGACGCTTTTAGAGGGTAAAAATGGTCGATTGTCTTGTCAAAAATAATGATTTCTTTTCAGACTTTGTCTTATTTTAATGATTTTTGTCAATGATGGGTCTGGGGGTTATCAGATAATAGAACACGTCCCTTGGAACGGCCTTCACCTCGCCGACGTTTTATTTCCATGGTGAAGTTTCACAGATTTTTTTCTACGATACTAACTTCTTTAGGTTCATGTGGATAATGGGAGTTTGTGTGCCCATTTCTATAAAATCACAGCTGAAAAAGAAGGTTCCACGGTGGAAGATTCTTCTTTCGATTCTTAAGAGGTCTTTAATCCTCTTTTTGGGGATTATGCTCAATTCTGTCGGCCGTGGTTCAGTTTGAAACTTTCAGGATTTTTGGGGTTCTCCAACGTTTTTCCATCGTCTATTTAGTCCTAGCATCCTTCGTCACCCTTTTATGATCAACTTGAAAACCGGAAACGTAAATAATAAAAAGAAAAAAAAGTTTCCTACAAAATTTTTTTTTAGAAAATTTCCGGCGGGCCGTTTTCTGATTTAATAAGCCTATCGATTTTATGGGTTTTAATGATCATTCTGGTCGTCGGCCAATCGTATTTGGTATTTTTTCATCCTGTACCAGATTGTCCAGTGTAAGCAGAAAATTTGTCAATTTTATAAATTATTGTTTGTCTTTAGTGGTTACTTAGGCCCTGGAGGTCTACACCTGAATAAAATCTACGAAAAATGCATCGGTGGCTTCTCCGGATATATCGACCGGCTAATCCTAGGAAAGAACCATTTGTATCAAAATCCAACTGCGAACGAAATTTACCATTCGGGCCCTTTTGATCCCGAAGGACCTTTTGGTACGAAAAGAAAGTTTTTCATTGTCAAGACTTATATTATTATATCATAATTAACCAATAGTAGAGGAAGAAATGACCGTGATAACGGATCTCACCGCCGCCATTGTTTTCCTCGTTCATAAAAATTAAAAAACCAATGAGGTGGTGAGTGGCTCTCTCTCTTGAGCTTCAAGGAGACGAGAGTTTCCGGCTTCCCGCTGTATCCACTAAGTCTCTTGGAGATAGAGCACAGTGAAAAATAAATGATTGTGACAGGGAATAGCACACCTGATGAGGCTTTCTAGGCCGAAACGCGTCGTTAGATACCCGTTATCACGGTCATTTCTTCCTTCATTATTGGTTAATTATATGATAGTCACCCCCCTTGCAATACACGCGCAATAAAATTTAAAATTATTATTTATTTTTTAGGATGTTTATTGTCGATTTTTCAAGCGTTTTTGGGAGTTCAGGCCGGCCTCATAATCCTCAAGTTTCCTGATTATTTGGAAAGGCTTAAGAGGTGGATTTTTTGGGGAGTTTTATTTTTTATTTTGGGAATCGTCCTTTGTCAAGGAATCGAAGGTGGATGGATACCGATCAACAAAAATTTGGTAGGTAAACAAAAAGAAATATTAAAAAATTAAATTTATTTTTAGGTCTCTTTCTTTTGTGGCTGTGACTTCCGGACTTGCTTTTTCATTCTTAGCTCATTTTATTTTTTGATAGACCACGTACAATTTTGGAGCGGATCTCCTTTTATTTATCCAGGTAAACTTTCCGATTTTTTTTTTAAAACAATGACCTTGTATTTTTTAAGGGATGAACTCGATTCTTCTGTACGTTGGACATACGGTTGCCTACAATTTATTTCCTTGGCATTGGCGATTTGGGCCAATGAATAATCACTTGATTTCTATGATGGAGGCCCTTTGGGGAACCCTACTCTGGGTTTTCATTTCGTATTTGCTCTACAAAAAAAAGTTGTTTCTAAAATTGTAAATGAATATTTTTGAAAATAAAGAATTATGTAATTAAGGCAATTGTGTTAAAAAATTCGATAATAGAAGAGCAAATAATATAGACAAATTGCTTAGAGTAGAGAAACCTCAGAAGTCGAAAGCTATCATAAAATAGCTACTTTAAATTTCTAAAAAATATCAAGATAGAAAAGACTCTTTTATCGTTAAAATGCCGCGGATAAAACACAATTAAGTTTCGATTATAGCGATAAAAATAACAATAAAACCGATCCCATTTCTTGAAAAGGTTAAACGAATTGAAAAGTCGTTACTTTTTCTTTGACCTCTCGACAAGCGAAAAGAGCGACGGCGGCGCCTCAATCACGGAAGACGAAGAAGAGAGAAAGATAACGAAGGAGGAACAAGTCCTAAAGGGAAAGAAGAGAAAAGTGAAGAGAGGATGTGTGTAGACTGACGGAGGGGAATAAAAAAAGGAAGTAGGATGTCGGGTCAGTGGCATACTTATTCCACTTGGTGAAGGTCTCACCTTGCTCCATGAAAAAAGAAAGAAGAAAAAAACATTTACCTATTAGGAGCTTACTTCCTATTAGGCAAGTAGGGTTCGAAATCATAAAATCATTCATTTTAACAACGTTTCATCTCTTCAAAGAGAGTAAAAAATAGGGCTGGTTGAAAAATGGTCAAAATTTAGCTGAAAAATTGCTTTTTTCGACCAAGCAGAGCTGAACATAAATGGAAACATAACATAAATCATAGCGTTACATAAGACAAAGTAAATAATTAACAATTAAGTAAAGGTTATCGCTATCGAAAGTTTTAGACTATTTACAAATTATTGTTGTCTATTTATTTAAATTAACTTTCTTTAGCCTTTTTCTTTCTTTTTTTTTGACCTTAAACTTATAAACGAAGTCACGTTTCTAGCACAAATTTAAAAGAGGGTAAACAAAAGAAAACTTCACACACTTTGACTAAAAAAGAATTGAACTCGTTATTTGTTCGATTTTTCAGAGGTGACTATGGCACCGGAGCTGCCGGCTGCTTGGGCGTTAACATTTTTTTCGCTTTTTTGCAAAGAGAAAAATGAGGAGAGGAAGAAGAAGAAATGAATGGTTTCTTTTTTAAATGTAAACATTCCGATATATAAAATTTTTCCGAAACTCTAATCTTGATTTTACGTGACTTATTTTCGTATTTCGCTCAAAAATATTCCGATCATCTTCGAATTTCTGACTTTCTTCGTCCCAGATATGAATCCCGCGTATGTTTTATATTTTTTTCCTCTTTTTTTTTATTCGAACCGCCGGAAACTATTTTTACGCGGTCAAGTTCCAATAACGCACGCCCATAACGGAAGACCTCTTTTTTTTTCCCGAATTGTTTATGTATATGTCGGAATTTTTATTATAGCGAAAAAAAATCGTACGGATGTCACTCATTTAGAAAGTTGAAAGTTTTTTAAAAGGTTTTTGAAGACTTTTTTTTGGATGAGAAATACTTCCAATAATAGTAATTAATAAGTAATATTGCCGCCAGGAAAAAGGCAAGATCTTGTTTTCACGCCCAGGGACGTAAAGTTACATTTCCCACTTATGCCAAAAAGTGTTTTCAGATACGTCGTACGTACTAAAACAAGAACTAACCACAAATTCGTGCTTAGTGTAAAAATAATGCGGTTTTCTTTTATTACTTTCTAATCAGGTTATCGAGTACCGCTGAAGATCTTTAACTGTATAAGGAGATGGTTGTTGAAGAGTTTAAAAAAAAATCTTAAGTGGTGAAAACTTAAAAATTGATATTTTTTGTTGTTTTTTTGGTCGCGTGCCGTTTTAAGCGATAGGACTTTCAGGCACGTAGTTTCCTCTTACGTGAATCCTAGGTCAATGGCAAGAAATGAAACAGTCATAAAGAATAATTGAGGCACGAGTTAATTTAAAATAATTTCAATTTTCTGAGAAAAAGATTGGTTTCTCATTGGTCGAAGAAGTTAACAAAATTGTGCCCTTTGAAAGACCTTCAAAATTTTTTAACAAGAGGAATGAAAAAAATGAGGATGTTATGGTATTCACCGTTTCGGGAGGTGGATTTTTGTAACTCACGTTTCGACTCATCAAATTCAATTGCCTACGATTTACCTACTGGCACTGATTATCTTCTCGTTACACGAACGATTTAACGCCTCTTGAAGCTCAATTACTCGCCATTCTGACTAAGTGGCCTGAAACGGCTAAAAGAGACGATAAATTAAAAAGAAACCTTTTTTGCACTAAAAGTTTTGGCTTTCAATATGACGTCACATTTTTTGGAGAAGTTATTTGATCTGATCGTACGGAGATATCTTGTCATATATCCGATTTTCACTTTTTAAATGAGAGTTTTGGAAATAATTATTTTTAAAATTTTTTCGTAGGTGGGGTCCGGACCATGCGGAGGGGGCTTTTTAGAAAGTTGGCTGGACTTTCATTGAGTGCGAGGATTCAGACCGGCTTGAGCATCAGTTCGTTTCGGACCGGCTTTGTCATTTTATAACTTCTTCTCGCGTGTTTGTGACGGAAATATGGAAGAAAACTTCAAAAGACTGGTAGGTCAATATATGTTTTTTATGTTCTTCAATTTCTGATGAGAGGTGACACAAGGGTCATATCATGAAAAAGCTGATTTGTACTATGGTGATCCTTAACCACCTCTTTCATAAAAGGGTTGTGAACGCTCATACAAACTCAGCCTCTGATTTCAACCATTTGAAGGGTAAAAATTCTGGTCTAGAGCTGGGCTTGACAATAACTATTTTTTCCCTCAAGAATTAAAAAAAAAAAAAGCACCAGCTACACTCAATGCAATTATGAAGCATTTAATTTTACAAGAGACTAGCGACGGATGGACTTCCGGGGTCGCTTAGGCCCTTCAGGGGTTCTAAGACCTGTTTACTAGCATAAATTTTAAATTGAGATCAAATGAAGGAAAGAGTGATAAAAAAATTTGCCCCCTGGCGAGATGCGAACCCGCATCTTTGAGAGATCCTTGCTGGACAAAATTGGTGATCGAGTTATATCTTTGAACGTTCTGAAAATTAAGTACATAATCGCGGAAAGGAAAGCATTTCGGGAAGATGCATTGCCAAATCCAAACGTTCGAATCCTGTTTTGGGGCCAATTTTGTACCTCCACCTTTATCCTAAAAAATGTCAGAAACCATAGGTTTTTAAGGCTAACACCCTAGTTTTTTTTGCTTTCCAAGAGCTTCCAAACGCTCGGCATTTTTTTAAATGGGTTCATCCGTTATCGAGAAATCTTCAACTTCAAAAAGAGGGAAAAAATGAAAAATCGCCAATATTCTCGAAATTAGACGTTTTTAAAGCTATTCCTAGCTTTATGGGCGATCGTAACCTTTTACGACATATGCCCGCGCTGGGGTACTTGTAGATGACAGTCATGCTCATGGATTCTTCTCGACAGCCTCAGAATATAACGCCCTCGATAAAAATGGCCTGTTTATCTATAAAATCAAAAATCTTGGTTTTACGAGAATTTTAGATGTGAGTAGTGTAGGGACGACTAAAGATTTTCGATTTTCGCACTGTTCGTAAGTTAAATTTTATTGGTGCAAAAACTGGAATTGAGATTTTCGTCTTCATTCGAAATTTAATAAGTACCTACTCGCTAAACGGATGCTGCTCGGCTTATTTGAATAAATGTAGAAAGTAAATCGGATCCCGGAGAAAGAGGGGAAATCGCTTTATTTAAATTCAAGGTCGTTCGAAATCGAACGGAAGGAGTTAAATTCCGAGGTCCGAGAGAAAGACAAATTCCACAGAATCTTTTCTTTTGCCATGGGCGGAAAAGCTTGCATCTGATAGCGGAGAAATTCTTTAATCTACTGCAGGGTGGAAATATTTTTATAGGGTAAACTTTAATTTCCCTACGGGAGATAATGTCATGCCACTTGACCTTGACTTAGGCTTTACTAAAGGAGAAAAATATTTGTAGTCGTTGAATTTAGATTTAAATATTCAGTTTTTTGCCCAAAAACGTTAAATTATTTAACTCGAAATATACACTTTCACTTGATGAAAAAAAAATTTAAAAAACAACGGCCGTCTGGTGAAAAACCGGCTTCACAGACGTAAACAATGTCCCAGCCTCCGTAACACCCACACGTTTTAAAGGGTACATAACAAAATTTATTAAATTGGTTCAAAGTTCATATAAGGAAAGCAGATAATTACGTAACCTTAGGCCCAGACCTTTTAAAAGAGGATGAAACATTGAATTAAAATAAGTAAAACAAAATGTAGACCAAAATAGGTGTGCAAATTCAAGAAACACTCTTCGTACTTTTAGGCGTTTTACAATGTTTTTTTTGGGCTAAAAAAATCCCTTTTTAAGCAGACATCTGTCATTAATTATCCCCGATTTCATTGGTAGTCTATTGGTAATTAAAAAAAGAAATATTTGTGCCAATGAGAACTTTACTTTTAAGGCAACTTTTACTTTTTGACTTGCTTATTTGTTCAATATTAATCTAATTCAACACTTTTCATGCATATTTTTCTCACATTACCTAAGAAGTTGCACAATTATGAAGAAGGATTTAATATTATTTAAAAATGAAATTATGTTAAAGAGAAAGGAATTTATTTACCCACATCGCCTTTTTTATACAATAGTAAAACACTTTATTGATCCACAATTTGAGGTTTTTAGCGGTTGAATTTATTAACTTTTATTGGCCTCTAAAGAACGGTCATTACGCATAAATGGCGCGGCGATTGGCAACGTATAATTCAGGAAAGCCTCTCATTTTACCTCAATACTCTCCTATTATTAACACCAAAAAACCATTTTTCCTCATCGACTTTCGGAAAAGTTTCCTTTTTTTTGTTATTAAAAAATTTTAAAAGAAAAAAGGAAACTCGTGAATGGATGTTGACAAAAGGCCTTTTCTCAATGCATCAATAAATAAAAAAAGTCAATTTTGTCTTTATGAAAGTTTTATACATAGTTGTGTAATAATCTTTTGTTTGTTTAAATCTGAATGTTCTTCCGGAAAATCAAAGCTCAACGGTTAGTTGGCAGCGGATTATTTAAGCAGGCAGCCATGGGCAAAGACTTTTGCCCGCATTAAATCGCACGTCCATGAGGAACTCTTTTTAGACGATTTCTTTCATCTTATGGCAGAGGGAAGCGGTTTTCTATGGTCTAAGAGACGAGAAACCTTATTTTCCGGGTGTTTTTTCCACAGGCTCTCAGGCCGGGAACTTTTTTTTTGTTTTTCACGATCGCCTCTACTACTTCGGTCTTCTGCTCTCTGAACCCTTGTCTTCTTTGAAGACATGACTGAAAGTTCGTCCTCGAATCCAATGGCCAAAAGCAGCATTTAATTTTGCTTTGACCGCAAACAAAAAGTGAAATCAACATTCAAAGAGAAAAAAAGTACTGGTTTGAAGAGCTTCCAACGAAAACTTCCTTTAAGAGAAGGAAAAAAATAGGAGGGGGAAGTATAAAGGAGGGGGAAGTATTACAGAGAGGGAAGTATAACATAGGGGGAAGTATAAGGGAACGAAAGTATAACGAAAGGGGATGTATAAGGGAGGGAAAGTAAAAAGGAGGGGGAAGTATAAGGGAGGGGAAGTATTTTTTTTTAAATTTTTATTAATTTCCGAGTTTTTTGTTTTTTCGAAAAATTTTCCGAGTTTTTTTTTAAATTTTTTTAAGTGATAAGGTAGAAATAATTGGCTCTTTGGCCTAGGGACGTGCCTCTCGTAATGGGTAGAAGTATGAAATTTCTCCCTACTAAAAAATAAAATCAAAAAGTGGCAATTTTTTACACCGAAAATTCGTAAAAATAAAAGGAGTCTTTGGTGAAAATTTGGTGAAAATCGGACCAACGGTTCGGCCGCAGCGAATTTTTTAACATTTCAAACAGACATATCTCCGCCATTTTTTCGAAATTCAAAATTCGCCCTCGTTAGTTTCTTCTTCACCGGCTAAAGAAATTTGTGTGAAAATTCGGTGAAAATCGGATGAAAACTGGCCGTAAAGTGTTCCGTACATAACTAGACTTTAAAAAAGGGCATAAAAACCATCATTTCGTTAAAAAGGCAATTTTATGGACACATTTTAGTGAAATCTAGGAGAGTAAATTCGGAAATCCATATTAATTCAAATCTATTGCATCCAGCTGTCCCAAATCTTCTCTCAACCGTCCTTTGCTATCCGAGCATCAACAATATCTAAATTGTGTTTTGAAGGAAAACTAGGCCTAATATTTCAGTTCATACTTGGCCAAAAAATCCCCGATTTTCAGGCGTAAAGCGCATTTTGGGCGTTTTTTCCCCCGAGAGTAAAGTGAGATAACTCAAAAGAGTCACAATACCCGCGGTGTCTTATCGCTCGGGGTGAAAGCTTCAGAACCTTTTTTTTTCGGTCCACGTGGGATGAACTCACGATCGGATTCTCACGTGTTCCTCATACGTTTTACTCATTAGAAAAGGTAATATCCTCAGCTACTTAAGTCGCTTCCGATTTAATAAGGAAAAAAACCGTTATAAAAGGTATTGTGTCGCAAATTTCACGGACGATTAATTCAGGAAAGGCTTTCATCCCGCAGACCGCTAAATTATTAAAATAAAACCACAAAGTTTCCGTACGATACCATCACGCTTGACTTAAATGTCTTGAAGGTCTTCGCGGACAAATTAGCCTTTTACCGATCAGAGAAATATAAACCGGACACCTTAAAGTATGGGTGAAGCAATCTTTTTTGACCTTTGAATCTTTTCGTACTTTGATAACTCCTCTTCATTCTAATTAGAAGAAAAAGAAGGGCACACTGTTCCCAAGAAAACGCAAGGTTAGACGTATCGTCATTCTCTTTTAATATTCTGAATTATCACAGAAAACCTTTTGAATAAAATATTAAAATTATAGGGAGGTATCAAGGCGTGAAAACCCTTCCTTATTAATTTTCAACCTTTTTCTGTTTGAATCCAGTAAAATTGTCAAGAGTTCATCTTATACATTCTCCGTCCTTGTTTTTTTTTCTGAAGTGTGAAATGGACTGAGAAGATTTCAACCTCAATTCCAAGGACGGACTAGAATGTAGTTTTAGCATCTCCACATAGAAAGATCTTAATTAAAAGGAAATAAGAAAAATATTATTTCCTTCTACGGTAAGGTCATTGGTGAAATGCGGTGGCTCTAATTAAACCAGGAAGGAAGTCTGAACTCTTTTTTTCCCTTTCTTGAAAGCCAAATGTACTTTTCTTTTCAGTAATTGGTTAATTAGCTACAAAGAAAACAAATTGGCAATTTTTTAAAGAAGTTTTCACTTATAAAATTTAGATGCAAGTTTTAAATGTCAGTCTTTTTAAGTAAACGTCTATAAATGGATACGTCCATATAAAGAGATGGCTGCATCATTGCGGTCAAAAACTGAAGGACATTACACGCAGTCCCGTCTTTAAAATTAAGTAAATGGGGAACTTATCAGCCGAAAAAGCCAAAAATTACGGTTTCTTTTTAGCAGTTAAGCAAGAGAAAATGCCTTAAGGAGGTATGATGGTTTTTAAGTTAGTTGCTTTGCAAATTTTTCGTTGTTAACAACGGTTTTCGGTTTTTCCCTTCTATCTCGGAAACCGTCGCTCAAAACGAAAAAATGTCCTAAGTAAAAGTTGTAGGTACTGAAATTTACTACGTAAAATATCTTATTAGTTTTTACCGTCAGAGCAATACTTTAGGAGATATGGAAGTATTTAAGTTGGTTGCTTTGCAAATTTTTCGTTGTTAACAACAGTTTTCGGTTTTTCCCTTCTATCTCGGAAACCGTCGATCAAAACGAAAAAACGTCCTAAGTAAAAGCCGTAGCTACAAAGATTTCCTACAAAAAGACCTAATTGGTTTTTTTTGTTAGAGCAATACTTAAGGAGATATGAGGGTTCTTAAGTGAGTTGCTTTGCAAATTTTTCGTTGTGAGCAACTGATTTCGGTTTTTCCCTTCTATCTCGGAAACCGTCGCTCAAAACGAAAAAATGTCTTAAGTAAAGTTGTAGGTACAAAAACTTCCTACAAAAATTTCTTTATTCATTATTTGCGTAAGAGGAATATTTAAGGAGTTATGAGGTTAAAACTAATAATCCTACAGAGCCTGTCAGAAAACTTAAAACCTTCATATCTCCTAAAATATTGGTCTGACGGAAAAAACCAATAAGATATTTTATATAGTAAATTTCCGTAGCTACAACTTTTACTTTGGACATTTTTTCGTTTTGAGCGACGGTTTCCAAGATAGAAGGGAAAAACCGAAAACCGTTGATCACAAGGAAATATGTACAAAGCAACCAACTTAAAACCCTCATATGCCCTTAAAATCATGTGGGATGGGAAGGATGGCCGAAAAATAAAAGACAACGCCCTAAAATTAGGCGACAAGGGCTTTTCCAGGCCTCAAAAAATTGCATAATCTCGCTCGTCTTCTTTGGAAAAAAAAGGAAATTTTTATTTTTATAGTATCTAAAATTTTTTTTTATTCACGATTGTTTTAAAATCCGTCCTTGTGTGTCGACCTTTCGAACGATATGAGCGCCCCCGCTTCGCGGCGATCGGGGCTGTCAAGAGAGTGCGGACAGGATTTTCCCACGGCAAAAAGTCGTGAATCGTCTAAACAAACGCGTTTTATTAAAAAGGAGAGAAAAAAAAATGCGAAAAAACGAAACGATCAGATGATGAAAAAAGTAATTATTGCGAAGAATCTTTTTTATATTATTTTTTTTAGGTTATTTAGCAATTTTTTTGAAAGCTTCGTGAACAATAATCTGAAAGGGAGAAATAATTATCCCACGTTAATGTCATAATGTAGAGAACTTCATCTGGATTTCAATTACTTTACACCTTTGTATTTAATTCCAGAAACATTACGTTATCCTTTTTGTTTTTCCTATTTCCTTCTAGTTCTATTAATATTTCACTCATGATACAACTTTTTTGAACTTCCAGGAAGGTGAATATAATAAATAAATTCCGGGTTTTCACCTGTTGGTTTAAATTTTAGATCTTGAGGAATTGTACTTCCTTTTGCCAGGGAGGAAAAAGGAGTTATTGAGGTCACTTTAAAAAAATTTCAAAAATCAATTATACCAAAAACAATGAAATTATGTCATTGTTGGTACTTAAAAGAATGTGGATGAAGCAACCAGTTGCATATAAGGAATATGAATAGGGCGAAAGACCATCCTATAGAAATACCCCTTATTAATTCAACTCTAATTTCCATCGTTTTCATAAAATGGGTTGACATTTTTTTTTTCGAAATATTTACATAATTGAAAGTTAGTAGAGCGATAAAACTTACCTATGATGAGCTCTATGGGAGGGTGTCTCATCTTGTCATTGGTCTGAAAAAAAAAAAAAAAAAGAAATTTTATTAATTGAGGTTTCATATATCGAAGATGACTCAATCGATTACATCACTTAAGAACATTGTGGAAAAACTAGTTCAGTTATTAATTGCTGTTTGAACTTTCGATTTTCAACTTTCCCCCTAGGGGCGTTAGAATATTATAACGAGTCCTCCGTGACTTCTTTTGCCGTTTTCACCCGCGATGGGTGTGTCTTCTTTTTGTCTTTCGAGTGGTCCCGAGACAATCGTGATATCCTTTGTCGGTCATAATTAGATTAAGCGATTATTTCATCGGATGGATGGGATGAAAATAGAAAGCGATACTGGATATACCGCGTTCGCAGTAGTCAGACCTTGACCCATTTCATCTGGCTACTTATTACACATTTTCGATTCCAATTTGTTCCCATGGTTTTCCCTCCTGTGTAATTTTATAATTTCTTTATGCTCACGAACTTTCAATAATTTGAACAGGTTCGTATTTCAAACATTTTTTTACAGTCAGGATTCTTTTATGTTGTCCATTAAAGTTTAAACCGTTTGGGCCTATTCAGCTGCTTTAACCATATTGCCTGAGCCAATTCAGCCAAATTTCTGCAGACTATATCTTGCCTGAGCCATTTCAGCCAAATTTCTGCAGACTATATCATGCCTGAGCCAATTCAGCCCAATTTCTGCAGACTATATCTCCCGTATATCCCACGACCCGAACAACCTTGTCATAAAAATTGAGTTTTCTTGTTTCCTTGGTATTTATTCCAATAAATTGACGTTCTAAAATTGAAGGACTATCGTGAAGAAGCGAATAACCTTTAATTTTAACTTTCTGGACATTAATTTATGTAAAATCGATTTTTCAAAACTTTTCTTTCAGGGCCACAACACAATGTGGGGCTGGAACTTTGATTCCAGAGACCAAAAATCAAGAAAAATGGAGGGAGATTGGGGAAAAAAGGGCTTTCTTTTCGGAAAAACTAAGAAAAACGCCTAAAAACCAGGTAAAAAATGTTTTACGCCTAAAAATAAGGTAAAAGTTGTTCTTGACTAAGTAAAGCTCCTGAAATCGGGCAAAAAAGGTTTCTCCCGGCCAAAAAAATTTAGAAAAAATGGGATCTTCCGGATGGTCCTGGGCGATCGAGGAAAACGTCAGAAGCTAGGGGAAAAAAGTGGTTTCTCGTCCTTAAAAATTGGAAACTTCTGAAATTGGTAAACAAAGTTTTTCTTGGCCAAAAGAAAACTACCAAAAAACTCGAAAGCTGGGAGATCCTGGCCAAAAAACCCAAGAAAAACGCCCCAAAATCTGAAGAAAACCCCCACAAAGTGTGATTCTAGGAGAGGTGAGAAGCTGCAGAAAAATATAAGGCCTGCCCAAACCGCCACCTACCAAAAATAAAAGCCCCTACTGTCTACAGGCCTTCAAAAATCGTAAACAAAATATTATTCTCTATATGAAGATGATCCTCGACCATTATATAACGAGTCGTAACGCAATTTTTCCGACGGCAACCTTAATCCACATTTACATAATGTAGAATAAAAAAGACATTAAAAAAATAAATGTCTTTGTAGCAACTTTAGCCGAGAGAACTCCGCCTTAAATTGATTCTCTACAGAAAATAGAGCACGAAAATAAGGTCAAAATTGCATATGTAAAAATACATAGAGAGATCTATGTGAAAATATGAAATAATAGCTGAAAACTTTCGTCTCGTACATGTGCGAATGTCACTTTTTTAAGATTTATTCATTGGAGAAATGAAAAAGTGGCCTAGTTTCGCCGTTCATCCAACATTGCTTTTTCGCTATTACGAACTGTTTAATTATATTAATGGAACAATTAAGTTTTGGGAAAGTCCACTTGCATAAGACAGTGAAACGATATAGTTCGACCGAAGAGGTTTTTCCTTTAATTTTTTTCTTTCGTTTATCTCCATTGGATAATCGTTTCGTTCTTTGTGGAAATCAGAGATCACGGAATTTCGTCCAATTGTCATGATTTTCGGACCTTCCGGGGGTGATGGACGGAGATGAGAAATTTCCGAGGGACATGCGATTCGATTTTTAGTTTTCTCTTTGATTAATGTGATCTGGAGCGGTTTCGATAAGATTTCAAGTTGTAATTTTTAAGAAACGTCTTCCATATTAAGAGAAGAAGAGAAAAAAAACGGGTTTTGAATTTAAATATCGTAAAGAATTAGCCATTTAATTATTGTATTTTCAGAAGCTAGTTCCATTCTTCGCTTTCACCGCAAGGTCGGCCAAGGTTGAAGAAAAAAACCGGCCCCCGCTTTCGATGCCCCAAACGCGTTTTACGACTTCCTCAGCATATAAAGAAACATAAATATGACAAATTGATGACAAATTTATAAAAATGGGACTTCAGATTTTTCGTCGCAAACTATAGAGAATTTCTCTTTAAAGGACTTCTGATATTTACCTCAAATTTGTCTATGCATGCAAAATTTTGCGATATGAAAGACCGAGGGTGTCACAATAACTGCTCTTTGAGGAAGCTAAAAAGGGTCTTAAAATAGAAGTAAAAGTCTTGCAAGTGAAAGATAAAACCGTACAGTTTATTTTCAAAACCCGAAGAATATGTCAAAAGGTTCACCCATCATTTCTGTGAATCTCCTCGATGTTGCGATATTTATTGCACTTTTTAAAAAAGGACCGATTAGATACAGCCGTCTTAAGACGTCTTCCAGCAAATCGTGATTCAAGAAAGGTCGCGGGTAGAGTCCCATTTACCGTTACTTACATCCAATAAAATGTTAGTTTATCTATTCGTGCAAGTTGCAATAAATCATTTTTTTTTATCGCTTACTTCTCCCATTTTATCTGACCAGGATTAAATTAGATAAAAAAACAATGGCTTTAACATTTAAATATCACTTTAATTCACCTCATGGTAATTTATTTAAATACGCACTGTTTTAGCATATTTTCTGATCGTAAAGTCTTCTTGGACATTTCCTGGATTACCTACAATAAAGTGCGATTTTTTTATTGGGTTGCTTTGTTCGGATGAGTAGAGTTATGTGATGCTAGAAAGGTGAAAAGTTGAGAATCGCTTCCTCAACAAATATTAAGTGCTTTTTATTAAAGTTTAATCACTCAGGAGAAACTTTATTGTTAAGGATTAACTTCTTAATCCGATGCTAAGCCGAAAATCCCGATTTATGAGAGAAAACTTTTATATTATTATTTTCCATTTTTTATGAAGGTTGAAAGTTTTCCGTACGGATTAGCATAGTCGACAAGAAATCTAAGAGGTCCTGGGTTCGAATCCTTGTTTTTGGGAATTTTTTTTCCTACAAAATTCTGTAGGTACAAATAAACGGAACTTTCTCGGTAAAAAAAATGAGCAAAATGCTGTAAAAAAAAAGGTGCCAAAAACCGAGACTAAAGACCAAAAAATTAGGATTTTGGGGATGTCAAAAAACTCCGGATAACCTAGTAAAAAATAGAGTCCAATACTGTAAAAAGGGGTTCCTCCCTTCGAAAAATTTCTTCCTCAGTGGAGTTGAAATTTTTTAAAAATTTTATACCTTAACTACCGATTCATGAATAATATAAAATATAGGGAAAAAATCCGGCCAGAAATCACGTTAAATCAGTCAATTTCGTTCAAGCTTTCCCCTTATAAATTTTTTTCCTTCCATTTTCTTATCTCCAGTAAAAACGGACACAATGACCAAAAACGGAACTTTCGATCTTTTCAACAAAATATTTTTTTTCTCTCCTCCGATTACCGAAGATTGTTGCATTTTAAAATCGTGACTGTGGGAGGGAGCTTCGTTCTGTGTGTTTTTTCATTTTGTCATTTCGGTTGTGCATCATGCTATCCTAGTGATGATTTTCCGTTGCTTAAAAACCTTCAGAGGTAACACACGAGAAAAGCGACAATTCGCGGGGATCTCACGAGCTCAAGCCAAGGACGAAGAGGACTCTCACACGGAAAATCATCACGTCCCAACGTTTATAATAATTTTCAGACTAATTCGAACTTATTTCGACATTTTTTAAGGTTCATCGATGGCATTTCCGATTTCACAATCTGGAGTTCCGACTTGCACATTCTTTCTGTTGATACTGGGAAAATGATCCCAAAACTATGCAAAAAGTAGATTTTTGGTACAAAAACGCCCTAAACTTTCTCAAAAATGGGTTTCTTGATTCCAAGGAAAGAAGTATTTTTATGCGATTTTTTTCCGGCTGTTTGCTTTATATGGAGCAGAAACTTTTTGTGAAAATTTTTCACGTTGTGTAAGTTCGAAGAGAGAGCACGATCAATGAAATTTAGTGGCTTTAAGTTTAAAATTCATTAGACGAAAGGAAGAAATTCATGTTAATCAAGGTCTACTAATTAATTCGGCAATTTACATCACTTTAGAAGAGGAAGAAGATAAGATCTGGACAGAAAGAAAAATGTAAATTTTTGGGGGAAAAAAAAGGAAATTCTCGTTTAAATCGCCGAAAAGTAAAGCGTTATTCAACCAAGTAGGACACCGGGATCGGAATTTGCAATATCCTCCTCCCGAAACGTCCGAAAAATGGAGGCTAATGTCGAACGATACCCTTAATCACGAAAGACGGACTATTGTTAGGCGGTAGACAATGGCGACTGGGATCGGACCGGAGTTTTGCTTTGTGGCCCTCTTCAAGACGCGATCATATCCCGAAATGTTACACAACTAAGTACGCAACTTAAACCGTCTTTGAAACCGATAATGCTCCATCACGGAATCGTCTCTTGTCCTCTTCAAAAGTGATGAAAACTTTCCAAACCCATTTTCTAGTCCACATAAAAAAAATTGTTAACGATAACAATTTGAAGAAGACTTTTGTCCCAATAACTACGATGACGTAAATGATTTTTACGATAAAGACATTTCTAAAGAGTGAAGGTGGTCGCTGTGGGCACTGGAGGAGAGTACGATATGGTGCAATCCTCAAACTAAAGACTTTTTCGGCCAAAACACCAAGAAAAACGCATGAAAATCCGTTAAACAGGTTCCTCTCCAACTGAAGTCCATAAAAAACGACCAAAAAGGGAGTCTCTCTGGAGAAAATGGAGGAAACCGCCTGAAAATCTGATAAAATGGGTGCTTCTCTAGCTTAAGACCATAAAGAAAAGTTTTTTTTTTTTATTTTGCTGAAAACCACAAGATCTTCTCAAACGGAAGACTGCAGTATTATGGCGAAAGCCACAAAGGCGATAAGCCGAAATGGCTAGCCAAACATAGATTTAAAAATTCAATACTTGTGAGAGTTGGACTACTTTAGCTGACATATTTGGTTTTTATCCTATTGCGATAATGAGATGAGAAGAAGGAATTTTCACGGGGCGAAGCTCATTATATTTTATTGGTGGCAAATGACAAGTCAAGTCCTCTTTTATTTAGGAAGTAAAGCACACCCACGATGACTTTTGCTTAGAAAAAAACCGTTCCTCGGGCCTAGTAACAGAGGCCGTTCCCATTTTACTTTCACTTTCTTTGAACTTGGTACATTTTGAATACTGGCAGAATAATGGTCATTAGTCCGTCATTTGGGTTATAAAAAGGCGATTGACTACAAAATTGAATTTCGAAGTGGAGAAAAACGTTCAGAAATTGTAAAGAAGCTACTATTTTTGCTGGAGTATTAGAGGCTAATGGTCTCATCTTATAACAAGACTTCCCACAGTTCATCTTCTGACATAATCTTTAAAGAGGTTCAGACAATGCGACGACCCGGAATCCCTCCTTTCTCACAGAACGTCAGGAGGGAATATAATAAAAAAATTGACTGGAGGAAGTACTCCGTTTGATGTGTCCGACATTTTTATGACGTAGGGTGAAAAACATTTTCTTCAGTCAATTTTCTTGCCATTCTAGTGATTAAATTATGAGGGGCATTCGGGTGGCGTTTTCTTCAGAATACGTAGACTTTTTTACTGAATTTTCAAGCGTTTTTTCTCAAGTTTTTAAGCCAAAAAAAATATAGGGGGATTTTTAAACGCCTTCCTAAAAAGGACCCTTTTCACTTCCTTAAAGATTTTCGGTCTAATTTTAATAGCTTTGTTCCAACGCAGTTTTAAACTGGTTTGAAACTCCTGGAGCATGCGCAGAAGGACTTAGACGTCAAATCTGACGTCGCTCAAGTCGTTTGTCCGTCATATCTGACGTGAAAATCCTTCTGCGCATGCTCCAGGAGTTTCAAACTGCGGTTGGAACAATGCTAATGGCTGCAAAATCTCTGATTTCTGATTGGATAATTGACGATTTTCGCACTCAATTTTCGAATCAAATAAAACAACTTTGCTTTCAACTTGCTTTAAAATTATTTCAGGACGTGAGACTATTTTGGTACTTTCTATATTCCCATGAGAAGGTTATGAAAAGCAAGGTTAAGCAACGGATTTCGTATCCTTTAAATTAGTTATTTTTCAAATGGCTCCTTTTTATCCAAAAAGAAGAATCTGGAAAGATTGAGACAGAGGATGTTTGATGGTAATCGCTGCCCTTGAACGTTAACACATACGAGTGCAACGTCTTCATTGTCTTTTTAACAATTAACATGTCTAACGTCATTTCTCCACACTTTTTTTATAGAAAAAAAGCTGTCTGAAGGAATCCGAGTCAATAAAAACGGTTTACTTTCACGCCTTGCAACGATTAAAAGGATAACGATCCGATTATTGGGTAACCGCATCGTTGCGGTCGTTATGACGATGATACTCCTCAATTCTGACGTCATTAAAATAACAAAATGTTTTATGAATACATTTAAAGTATTTTATACCCTCAGGGATCCTTTTTCGTCCACGAAGTTAGATTAGAAAGTGAATTAATTTAACTAATTTTATCGTATAGAAAAGTCATCTAGGCAGCTTCGCATAGCACAAATCTTATTTTTGTCTAATCTTTCGGATAGATTTTTGAAGTCGATTTATGGAAAAAATTGCCTCCCCTAATTTATTAGCTTTTTGAGCTGGATTAGCTGCCTGGCGCTGTGGAAAAAAAAGGCGAAGAAAAAAATCCTTGAGTTTGTTCCCAATCCGACGCCTGAGCATTCAGAAATATTCTGTTGAAAAGAATGGGAGTTTTTAAAAAGCTGTCAAAAATGTTACTTCATTTTCTCACCGAGAGAAAGGTTAACTAGGGGTTATTCTTTCTTTTTTTAAATACCTTATATCCCATTATGAGAAACGCCAGCTTGGTTTCTCAAAAATCGCTTGATTTCCGAAATATCATTGGTTTTTTATTCCACCTATCTCATGAATATTGAACAATCTTTTGTCCCATTTTAATTGTTTTTGCTCAGCAAACTTTTTTTCTGGGTCGATTTTGACTGGAAGTTAACGCTTCAAAAAATCTCTGGACCGTAATATCGAGATAAGAATCCGCTTGTTATTCGCTGACGGATAAAAAGGATATTTATGCATCACGTCCTCAAAAAGCACTCAACAAAAGTGATAAAACCCAACAATCCTCAGTATCAGTCTAAAAATTATAAGGAACATATGTTGTCTGAGGGGTCCTTCCCACTCCTACCTACACTGCAATTTTTGAATGAACATTTACTCTTTTTTTAATAAGAAACCACAGCGCATAATTTTCTGGATAGTTAATTTTAATTGCTACCTATCATAAATACTAATTATCATAAAATTAGAGTAATTTTAAGTTTTTGACACTTATTAATTTTTTGTGCACCAGGTAAAAAGGGAAGGCACAGGGGAGGGCTTTCGCCATATTTCCGTGGCTACAAATTTTTGGTAGAGGATTTCCTTTAGTGAATTTCGATTTTCTAAAATATGGATAGATCAATTTTTCAATTTGCCTTATTACTTTTGATTTTTAAAATTCATTATATTGCTTTTCTTAAACTAAATTATTCTTTTTCACATAAAGGTTGCAAAATTAATAATAACGCGGATATGTTGGGTGTTACAGTTCACAAACTAAGCAAAAATTCTCTAATGTGTGAATGAATCAAGTGGCGGCCGTTAGGTAAGAACGGATTTAAGATTTTTTTTTGTGTGTGCGTTTGTTTTACGTGTGTATTTTTTTTAATGGCCCTGATCTTAATGCACTTCCTCTTTCTTAAAAATTACACCCACAGCTTCTCAGATAATCCCGTCAAGACTTTTCCTCCATTACAAAACGTTCACCGTTTTCATGCAAAAACCACGACCTTTGACTCGAAAGTAAACATTCACAAAAATAGATAAAAAATTGTATAACTGAAGCTTCTTTTTTGTCAATTGCCCAATTATAATAGACCGTTGCATAATTAGCTCGAGTTTTGAGGCTGTCAATTTCTCACACATTCACTCCGTGACATAATGCCGAAAAGAAAAAATAAAGATTCGCGGTAGCGTTTTCTAACCTCTGACCCTCGTGTCCGAAAAGCTCGCCGGTCGATCCCCTTCTAACTGCGGTTTATCTTCGTAACGAGAGTCCGGTTATATGTTACGATGTTGAGACATAAAAATTCAATGATTTCATCTCTTAATTTTCAGCTTTAAACTATAAACCTTCTCATTTCTAAATAATTTTTACGCAAATCTAAAAGATTAACAAGCATCAGCATTCTTAATCCTTGGTTAATTTATTTACAATTTTATATCCTACAGATTATTCATAAATTTAGATGAAATGCCTTACATAAAATAAAAAATAAGGTTAAGAAAATGAGAGGACGTGACGCGTATAAAATGATATTTCATGTCTAGAGGGGAAAAAATTACGTAAAAATTTTTTTTAAAGTAAACGATGAGTTTGATTTATTCGCTTCGATAGGAAAAATCATTAGCCTAGTTAGGGATAAGCACGATTTAAATTAAAAACGACTTTCCCGGTGTCTAATTTCGGACTCTGGTTTTTTGTGAACTAAAATTTTTTTTCAAAATTGGAAACTTGTCAGAAAGAACCCCAATTTTTTTTTTTTGAAACTTACAAAAAGCTGGTAAAAAGAGTGTTTTTAGGCCAAAAGTCCCAAACAATTGGGCTCTCTAGGCCTAAAAATCGAAGAAACGATTTAAAAAAAATTTGTAAAATTGGGTTTCCAGGGACCAATCAGTGAGGAAAACGCCATAAATCTGATAGAAAAGGTGTTTCTGGGCGGATAGTTAGTGGAAATTTCTTGGGCAAAATATCATGGAAAACGCTGGAAAAAAGGTTGTTTATTAGATTTAAAGATTAGACCTGTACATTCAGGGGAATTCAGGTAAGATTTGTGAAGGAGGCATTGAAATACAGAAATGAATTGGTAGAAGAGTTTAATTTTTAATTGTTTTTCTGAATCCATCAAAGCTCTTATTGTATATATTTAGATCCCGAGAATAGGAATTTTTATTTATTTATTTTTTATTTTTTTATTTAAGATCGCCGAACTCCTACAGACGGTATTAACTTACCATGTAAAATTACCTTTTATTTTTTATATTTGTAAATATTCAAATTTTTTGTAAATAAAAAGGTTTCATCAATCAATCAATCAATCAATTAGATTTAAAGACTATCATATAAACGTTTAAAGCTTTCAAGCTTCCTACATTTTGTCAGTGGAAGAATATGGCCCACCCAGTTGGCAGTCTGGCGGGATACTTGATGTTTTAATTGAGAAAAATTTTTGTTACTAAAATTATAGACTCCGCTACCGTTTTAAGCCCGGCGATTTGTTTTGATTAATTGGTTACCCGCTTATAGACTAAGTAGTTTCCCACGAGCGGGAAGGATGAGAGTGAAGCAGTACCGTTCGCGTATCGTCTGCGGTATTTGCCAACTCGTGAGTTGAGTAAAAAAAACACAGTCGGTCGTTCCGTTTTAATGATTTTAAAATTCTATAACTCCATTATGTTTCTTTTGCGGAAATCGAAGGTACTTATGTAGTTTTTTTAAAAAATAACTTGATCGGCCAAAATGAAATACCTTTCATCGAAAAAAGAGCGCACGCGCGACGGACTGCGGTTTCGCTTACTTAACCGTCTCGTCTAATTTTATTAAATTATGTCTATTATTGAAAATTTTAAAAAAAGACTTAAAGAAATCTCGATTTCTAAACCGTATTATTGTATTTAATCCGTGATTATCATTGATGTTCATTAAATAAAAGATATTTATTTAGTATTTACGAATTACTGCATTTACCTGCTATTTCTCGAGCAGGACTTTCTATTGATTTTTGCGTAGAAAAGCTCTTTTAACTAAGGATTAGTGAAAAATTGTATAAAATATAATCTAAAATGAGGTTTTCCGTGGTGAAAAAAAAATTCTACCTAAAGCGACATAGGAACGGACGAATGTCAGAATCTGAATGATCCTTATGTTGGCGAAGACGCCGGAAGAAGTTTTCTTCAAATCGTTTTTAAATCACAGGAACGATCTTGAGTTTATTTTTTCGGTCTCATTTTCTTGTACGAAAACTTTTTTTTTTCGATCCTTATATAGTTCGGGTGCGAGATAGACCGTTACATAAAACTTTAAAGTCACAACAAACGCCGGGGTAAAAGAAATGACGGATAGTTTATTCGACTTTCGCTTTAAATTCACAAAAGCATCAGTATCCGTCTAATCCACGATTAGTATCATTTTAAAAGACTAACTTCTTTTTATTAAAATAGATCCCCATTTTTATTCTAAAGATTCGTGACCCGGCACCTGAATGCAAAAAGAGGCAAACCTAGGAGTTTCCGTTTTTCTAAATTTATTCTTAAAAAAGAGCAAAAAAAATTTTTTTTTTCAAAATAGAAAATTTCCCGACGTCATAAAATTTTTTTCAAATCAAAAATAAATAAAAGTACCTACGGTACCGATACCTAAAATTTCCTATCCCCCAGATAGAAAGCCCTACCCCGCTTAGAAAATCCTCATCAAAATTTACAACTAAATTTCTTCCTCCAAATTGAAAATTAAGTGCAAAAGCCGGCTTTTCTTTCAAATTTTGTGCGAAATAATGAGACTTTTGGAATTTTTTTCCTTAAAATCAAGGAACTTGAAGCCCTTAAATCAGTGAGACAAAAACATTTTCCGACCCTAATGTGCATTTTTTAATTTAAAATATTTTTTATAATGAAATTTTTGTAAATTTTAAATAAATTTGACCCAAATTTAAATTTTTTTTAAATTGTTCAATCATTTGACGGTTTGATTGACTTAATAATTTTTTTCGTCTATTTTGGCGAAAGAAATTAACCGGTATAGATAATTTTTTATTAAGTGCTTGATGGACTTTAATGCACAAAAGTGTGTAGGTGCAGAAAATTTTTTTTTTACCTTTTTTTATATTTGATATTAGAATCCAGTAACTGGAGGGGGGGTTGTCTATTTCTTAGACCCTTTTTTTCTCCTTTTTTTTGCACACAGGCTGGTAACACGTCTAGAAATCAACTGAGGATCGCCTGGGAGAAGATCCCCTTCGAAACGCCAACTCCCCCACCATGGCGTCTTTCACCGGCCTTCCAGGGGGTAACATCGCTTTTAATTTATTATCTATTGACATTTCATTTTCCTTATGGGCATTCCCTATTTTATATTCATATTCCAACATTTAATATAAAAATAATTATTTTTCTGATGACTAACAATCCAATTAGATATACTTAAATCTACTTGATTAAAAGAATTGTCCGTTTAATTTCTTTAACCTTTTTAATGAAAAGTACTTTACCTTTATATTTAGCACTTTGCGGTAATTTAATCGAATGACTCAGTGACGTTTTCCGGAAAAGTAATCACCCTGAAGGGACTCAAAGATTTGTATTAGCTGCCTCAAAATTCCCTTTTGTATGTTAGAAGTAGCTTAAATCAATGTCTTTTTTAAGACTCAAAGAAGGGAATAAAATGTTTGGATGAGATAGCGTGACGGTACGAAAGAAGGACAAAGTGTTCACATACCTAATTTGTACATTAGGTAATGGTTAACATCATGCACAAATCTTATGTACCTAACGTTACTGGATAATCAATAGTTAAGTACAATCCCAAAATCAATACAAATTTTACAGCTAAGTAATACTTTTTTAGCGTACTAAGTCTATGCAATTAGGGTTGATTCGATCTGTCCTTCCGATATGGAAAATCGGATGAGCCGATATCGGAAGGAAAATATCGGATGAACCGATATATCGGAAGGAAAATATCGGATGAACCGATATATCGGAAGGAAAATATCGGATGAACCGATATCGGAAGGAAAATGTCGGATGAACCGATATATCGGAAGAAAATCGGATGAGAAGGAGAATAACGCGATAATTCCGAATATGATGTTAACAGTTATCCGTGTGTTGCCCCATTTTTCTTTCGGATTCATATCGTAAAAATACCTCGATATATCGGTAAGGAATATCGTCGGATAAAATCGGAAGAAAAATATCGGATGAACCGATATCGATATTCCGATATCGGAAGTATTGCAACACAACCCTATATGCAATACAACCCGAATTCCAAAATTTTTTAACTGCCGTAGCTCCCTAGTACTTAATGAATTTTGCTTATACCGCCACCGTTGAAACGGTGGAAAACTTTCCCTTAAGAATGCGAAAGCCAAAAAATTAAGTTAAACTTAATCCATTTAGCCCCTACAGCTCTGTCAAAAGCACAGTGAGCCGTTAGTATTATCGGCTTTTTTAGAAATGGTATCAGGAAAGTAAAAATTTTGCAGTAGCGCTGTCGCCAATTTTCCCAGAAAACTTCACAATGTTAACCGCATTTCAACCAAAAATTTGGTGCAAAACCTTCCTTCCTCGCCTAGAAAATGCAGAGATCTTTCCGTCTTTAGTTTTGTGATTAACTACTGCTGCACTATTGGTTCCTATCGTCACCTTATCACCTAAAAGTACTCCTTTTTGGAGAAAAAGATCGATACTCGATCAAAAATCGATACTTTCCAAATTGTTAACCTGCCTTTTTATTTATTTGATTGACTACTGCTGTACTATTGGTCCTATCATCACCTTATCACCTAAAAGTACTCCTTTTTGGAGAAAAAGATAGATACTCTCGATCGAAAAATCGATACTTTCCAAATTATTAACCTACCTTTTTATTTATTTGATTAACCACTGATGTACTATTGGTCCTATCATAACCTTATCACCTAAAAGTACTCCTTTTTGGAGAAAAAGATCGATACTCGATCGAAAAAATCGATACTTTCCAAATTATTAACCTATCTTTTATTTGATTAAAACGTAAAGGCATACACAGTAGGAGTCCACCCTCATCCAAGGCCTGTTCCCAACCTACATATGACCTGACGCAACGTAATATTAATAATTACCTAATTTGGGAATTCGGCCTATAGAATACACGCCTCTAATAATTATCACACGTCTTCAACCGTGTCCGAAAGAAAAATCGTTTCTTTACCCCCAATAAAAACAAAAGAAAAAAATTTTAATACATAAATGTTTTTACTTAAAAATAATGTTGTACGGTAGTATAAAAAGGTTTCTATTAGTCGCATGATTTTTCCCAGCCTAATCCAAATGTGATAAAAAAACTGTTGCACTCAGCTGATCTAAATCTACTTTCCTGTATCCGCACATCGCGTTTCTCCTTATGAATGAAATTTGGATCAGCAAGAAAATTACGTCATGAGTGTGTTTTAGATTAAACGACTGAACCCATAAAACTCATAGAGACTATAACAGAGCGTTTGATGTCTTTCTCGAGTTTCGTACGGTTGCGCAAACAAAAAAACTCGGATGTAGTGTGAAGATTGAGAGCCGTTCGGAGTCATTTCAAATTCGGGACGCACCAATTGTATGATGTCGAAGACAATCAGCAATCATAGGAACCTCTGTTACATTATAAGCTTTGACATTTTTTTCTAACTTTACCGATGATTTTTTCAAGATGGAATTTCCGTATCACGTTTTTCATTGTCGGCGTATTGTCTCAAGGTGTGATTCTTTTGTAACGAATTTTAAACACAAGAAAGTCTATTAAATAGGAGTATGACCCCTTGATTAAGAAATATACCCTTTATCCCTCCGACTTTCTATAGAAATCTTTTTTATCTAAAAATTTCAACATTTTTTTCTATTAAAGATTCCAGTCTAAAATGCTACCAAAAGTTACATAATATTGTAAATCCTGCATCAAAATTCCGTGGGGTTTCATTTATGTGGGGCTGTCGTTTCGATCTAAAGACATCTACTTGCATTTCGTCTTAAAATTGCCGGAGGACTACTTTATCTACTGGGGCGCACTCTACATGAATTCCTCAGTAACAGACAGTACCGCTTATAAGCAATCGCTTTTAAAGGAAGGTTACTGAAAAAATAGAGTGCGCCCCGGTAGATGTGCCCCTCCCACTATCTCTACCGTAGCCGCCATTTTAAGACGAAATGCAAGTAGGCCGACATGTATTTACCCCAGGGAAATTTCATGGGTCC